>JABXWE010028838.1:0-20543 GCA_014611495.1 Limonius californicus | reverse complement strand
GATTAGTAGCAAATTTTCTAACTACAGCTTCCACTAATTGTTCATTGTTTGTGAAAACCTATTGACGATGAATGCTTAGCATGGCTAATCCTTTTAACCTATTTTCACCAATACTATTTCAAAGCCATGTTTTACTTCGCCGAAAGGAGCTGAATAAACGCTCTATAGTGCTTGTTGTGCAGGGCTGTGAAAGCAAAATCAGTAGCGCCTTTCTAATGGTTGGCAAAAACAATTCGCCCTATTTTAAAACCTCGATGATAACTGGCGCTTCTTTTACCTCATTCTATATTTTGAATCACAATTCTCTTTCTCATTCGATGCCTTCCAAATTGTAAAAAGCTGCACAAGATGAAGTACTTTCATTCCATTGCTCCAATGAAACATCTCTCATCTTACTCGGATGGAAATGTGTCAATGAAAATGCAAACGATTTCTCTGCAGAAAATCTGACCTGATGATATGATGGAATCCAAATACGGAATTATTAGAGACCGTTTCTAAAATTCGGTTGGATTTCCGGTTGGAGGGTTGCTTCTATGCATTTGTCGGCCAGCTACGCGAGTAGCGGTTATATCAACATTCAAATGCTTTACAATGTCGCCTGCTTCTATCAGAAGGTCAGCTGTGACGTTCTCTGCATCATCCCGATGCTCTTTTAGCATGACGAGAATATACTCCTTGTGACGATTTGTTCCCTGATTGTAGTGCCACATAGATCAATTATTTCATTTTGTATGATAGGTGGTATGACGCGTTTTTCGGTCCATGCTCAAAATAACGTTTAATTGTGAATCACCTGCTTCGATGAGTAAACAGCATAAGTATATAAATACGCCTTCATCCAGATTGTTGCCTCTGAGAGGTAAATCATGTGTGCCAGAAAAAACGACGCAGGAAACAACAGAGGACTATACTTTTTTGTTTTTTTTTTCTATTAACTTTTGCGAAGACTGGTGAAGCAGGATGTCCACTGGACCGGCTTCTATGAACGATTTTGCACATGTACTTTGCAATAATCGTTCATGTACTTGTACTTAGTGAAATGTCTGATGATGAAAGAACCCCAACCATCTCTCATCATACTGGCTGACGGTGGAAACAACACACAATATTTACAGAAAGCACTTTAGAGTCGCCTTGAGTAAGCTAACCATGGTGAATATGTGTTCAGCCACTGATGATTGAATTTCCTCTTGAGGTGTTTGGCATTTGCCTCAAAATCGTAGTTCTTCGAAGGTACCCAGTTATTTTCCAGAATTTGTGTTTTCTTATCAACGTAGTGGTTGCCAGCCCAACGACATTTCCAATATCATCTTCATGACAACCGTCGCCTTCAGTTTTACTTTCACTGTCTGGCAGCGTGGTTTGAACCATAGAAGAAGGCCTCACAGTCGCACTGTCTGAATCAGAGGGTGATTGTGCTTCCTTGTCCGTGTATATTACACGTACATGTTGTAGTTCTTATGACTGTTAACAGATGGCGCGAGGGTCGGTATTTCGTATTTAGTTTCTTTAAAAATGTTGACATACCAACAAACAACCTATTAATCAATTTTTCAGGAATTGGTTTTCCGTTTTATTTTAAATTTTTTCCACCTTGGAAGGGGAGCCAGCCACCTTCCCTTGCCCCCTCCCTGGATACGCCCTTGCGGCGCTCAACATAAAAATAAAAAACTAATTAAAAAAGATAAAAAATAAAATTTCTTAATAACACAAGCAGAATTCTGATAGAAGCTAAATAATTTTATCATACTGGAAATTGCATTAAAACGGCACCATTTAATGAGAACGGCTTATTTCCAAAAATTTCCCTTATAAAATATGAATCGCAATGTATACATCACGACGAGAGCGACTAATTTTGTACCTACTGGTGCGCTGTTCGGAATATTGTATGTATGCAAACAATGGAAAGCGGATGTTCTAATAATTACTAGTTAGCACACATGGGACCTGATACGAAAAAACAAAACTACATATATGTAGTTCCCATGACAAACATTTTAATTTAATGCACTCGCATTTAATTAAAACATTACCGTTTTCTATTAAAGTAATTTTATTGTTTAAGAAATTTTCTCCTATTCCTATCTCCTAGTGGCTTCATTATTGAATGCTTCACGGGTTGAAGGGGTCGTTTTCGCAAGAAGTAAATTTAATTTATTATGTTTTCGCGGAGAAAACAGATGCTGTATTTTTAGACATCGTCGTGTGGTATTCTATTTGCGGATATCCCTAATAAAGTCAATTATAATAAATAAATATATCGTAAAATTTAAAAAATAGCGAAATATACATGTATTCGAATTTGGTACAGGATTTTACCGTGCAAAATTATTTCATTGTAAATATTGGTTTCGCTAGTTATTTTACTATAAAATAGAACACATATAATTTATACAGCACATAGGCGCCGGGTTTTTGAATTCTCAAGGGAGGCTGGCATACAGTGTTTCGTTCTTGTTCCATATAGGAAAAAAGTACGACTGTGACACAAATATCTAAAACTGCAAATAAATAAAATTTATGTTTGGCGATGAACACTTTACCACTTTTATTATACATATGTATTTGTGTTTTAGTTTATATAAATATGAAGTATATAAATATTTAAGTTAGCTTTTTTTAGGTCGCACTTGTACGCAGATATGGTTTTAACCTTCCTAAGAGCGAAAACACTGATTCGGTAGTATACGAAGATACTGTCAATCATTTGTCTAGATACTATTTGTAAATTTGCTCTAATTAACACAACAACAGCTTAAATTTACGCAGAAATTTAAATTACTATATATTAGTACAAAAGAACATTAAAATACGTATCGAAAAAAAATTTATGTTTAAGTTTATTTTTTTAGAAATTTTGGTAAACGAGAATTAGTATACCACACCTGGAGCTAAGACGGACTTTTCTTTTTCTTATCTCTAAAACAGCCCACGATACGATTTGCTGTACAATACGCAGTACTGCAGATTGGATAGACCAGTGGTTTCCAAACTGTGGGTCGAGATCGCCTGTGGGTCGCGATATATGGTTAGGGGGGCCGCGGGAAGATTTCAAAAATAAAGCAAAAGCCTTTACAAGACATTTATTTCTGCCTTTCACAACGTAAACAAATTAATTCTTCAGCAATTGTATGTGGCTTACTGGTTTTTGCAATGCGAAATACAACTTAATAACTTGATAGTGTGCTTTTTGATTAGTAATGGTTGCTGATGTAAAAGTGGTTTGAGCCTTGTGGAGGATGTTTAGCTATCTTTCAAGGTTTCCCACAGGTTTTTTTTTGTTTGGATGTTTGGTATGTATTTAAATGTCGAAATAGCTTCGATGCCTTCATACTTTCTTTTGACAACACTGGTGTTGCGGCAATCTATTTTTCTTTGTATTTTTGTCAATGACAGATGCGAAAAGTTCTAATGACTATTTTAAAAACTTATCAATCTTTTACAAAACCAGTATAGCTCGTACTTAAAGTTAAACATTTGTTATCGATTGATTGCACTCAACACACAGTCAGCAGTAAAGCACATAATTTTGAAATTATTCCTAATTCCATTAAAATAATTAAATAATAGCATAAAAATTTTGCATTGCATATTGCACCGTCATGCACATGCATCGAAAGCTTTGCCAGAGAATTTAAAACAACATTTAGCTACTGCAGTAAATGTAGTAAAGTATATCCAAGGACGAGCTCTTAATCGCAATATCTTTCGTGCTTTCTGCGAAGAAATCGGTGTTGTTTATACTGTTCTACTTCATCACACCAAAATACGATGGCTCGCCAAGGGCCGCATGTTGAGCAGGGTTTTTGAATTGCGTGAGGAAATTATACCGTTACTTGCTAACCAAAACTTATTTAGTAAAGCCTTTGAAAAAAAAATAGATGTAATACTTCGACTAGTCTACTTAGCAAATATATACAGGCACATGAATGAATTAAACACATCAATGTAAGGATTTGCCAAGAACATCATAACAACTAGTGAAAAATTATCTTCTTTATTGAAAAACTAAAAATCTGAACACGTCGGGTTGAAAATGGAAATTTTGTAAACTTTCCCTTGCTTGATTCAATGGTTCTGGAAAATGAGAAAATCATAATTAACCCTGAAGTTGCAATACATTTACAACAATTAAATGAATCAATTCATGGATATTTTGCCTCGGGAGATATTAGCAAAGTTCAGAGATGGATACTGTATCCATTTCTACTCGACCTAACTTCGATAGGCGACAGCGATTTAATAAAAGACGATTTTATTGAAATACGAGCCAATACACGCATTTTAATAGAATTTGAAACACTGGGCTTACAACAATACTGTGTACACAGTTAGAACCTTATCCACAGCTGGCGAAAGCAGCATTGCAGACACTTCTACCATTTGCCACCACCTTCCTGGATGAAATGGGATTTTCAACACTTTTGCACATAAAACAGAAGCTAGAAATCTCTTAAATGCAAGTGATAGGGACCCCGGTGGAGCAGCGCGGATACGCGCTGCCACCCGAGGTCACAGTGAAATGCGGCCGATCGGCCTGGAGTCCGAATCCCGGCTGAGGCAACCGTATTTCACTTAGTTACGTTTAGGGTGCATGTTGCATGAATGGTTAGTATATAAGGGACGCCCGCGCCCTCCTGAAATAATGCGAAAGTGGTTCAGGGGGGGGGGTAGTGTAAATGAATAAAAAAAAAAGAAAATGCAAGTGATGATTTACACTTAGCTCTTTCAAAGAAGGAGTCTCGCCTCGAAACTATTATAATGAATAAGCAACAACAACCTCCCCGTTAAAAATTGAGATATTGTTTTGTATGTATATGTAAATGTATATACGTATTTTTCACCAAATATATTATCTTGTAATAAATGTAATTTCCTAAATAAAAAAAAACGGAACAGATTTTTCAAGAGGGTGCGAGAGCGCATTTTCAGATACAAAAGGGTGCCAATCATCAAAAAGGTTAAGAAACACCGCACTAGAGATTGGACTACAACGCCACACATGTTGCAATTGTTGTTCAAATCGTCGAATCAACTTTGATACAATGTGTTGTACGATAAATCGTATCGTCTGTGGACCCTATTAAACCCGACCATAATAGTCGTGTAGTATAGCGATTTTATTACAGCCTTCTTGGCCATTTATTGGAATTCGTGGGTCACTGTTTTTTATCTTGCTATGCATCTTCTTCGATATCTCTTCTACTCATACCTGTATTAACTCTTTTTCCCAGGATTTTCTATAGGTCTTCTTCTTCGTCTTCTTCTATTCGGTACCTATTTCCAAGTTTTGTTTGGTCATCTGTCTTCTTCCCTACGTCTCATGTTTTCGTACCAGGAGAGTTCTCTTTTAATTGTATCCGTTGCGGTGTTTCTACATTCATCATTTCTCTGTTTTTTCGGTTCTGCTTTTCTACATCTTCGCCAAAAACTATTTTTAACCGCATTAATTCTGTTCTACAAAATTTTATTTTAAATCATTTGAATTCTAGGCAAGTTGCTTTAGCTTTGATTTATGAATTTACAGTTTAGACGTTATAGTGAAAAAAGAAGTGGCATTGGCTATTGGCAATTCAATGGTTAAATTGCGTAATAAATAAACACCTTACAGCGAAATAATTGAAATTGTTGAATTATCTACAGTGCTACAGTGTAAACAATAATTTAAAAAATATTGCAGAACGATAGTGTAGTCCAATGACATTTGAATCAACGGGATGACAAAATAATTTTGAAAAAGTAAATCCAATCAAAATGCGAGTGCTCCGAAACTAGCAACAGAAGTTGAAAATATTACGGGTAAAAACGTTATTGCTGAAGCAGTTCGAAAAGTGTTATCATCTAATGGATTTCATGGAAGAATTTCCAGAGAAAAACGAAATATCTTATATGAAATGTTAAGTTTTAATTGAATTTGAAATTTTATAAATAAATCCATGATGATAGATTTAAAAATTTCAAGAATTAACGCAATATGTTTGATAGTGATCGCGCTGTATACTATTTTAAACCATGGCGTAGTTGGCCAAGTAATGTTAAAGGCTAAACGTGTGTAAGGGACGCGGGGTCGAACCTGGCCGAGGTCGGTGAGATTTTTCTATCGAGAAAAAATCTGAAAGTGCGCCTTCTGTCGGATAAGAAGTAAAGCCGTAAGTCCCGTGCCACTGCGATGTGTGACACGATAAAAATTACTACTGGGGTTGGAATTACCCCAGATAGGCAAAATTCTTAGTTAGGGTGTACAATGGGCCATATTGCCTAAGTGCATAGAGATGCTTGGAATACCGCGTCTTAGACCTCGTTCTTTCAAATCAACAATGAAACGTGTGTACATTTTTCATCCAATCAGTTAGCTTTATTAATCGGTCGCGGTCATAACAAGAAATTTGGTCAAAATTGTATACAAAAAATTGAATGAACAGTAAGCTATAAACTACGTTTTTCAATAATATAATCATAAGAAATTTAAAAATATAACAATATTCTATTATATTTAAAAACAAATCTAGATGGCTTCACTAAGACGTTGTCGAACATAATTTCCTGTGAGTTTTCATTAGAGAATTTAGCCAATAGTTCAGCATTAAACCACATCACTAATCAAAAAAATTTTATCAATTAACCAAATAACTAGCGGCTAGTAATGACTCTTAACTAAAAATAGTACGTATACCTTATTTTACATCAACTGTTACCGATTGCCGTCATTAGGGCTCTAATTGGTCCAATTTAAATTAATTTAATTAAATAAGGAACCTTGGTACGCTTGTTACATGCTGTAACAACACCCTATTGTTGATATCAATGGTTTTGTCAATTTATTTTTTCATCTAGTACGTATTATTGGATTAGTAAACAGTTTTAGATTACTATTCGGTAATATATAATTTAATAATTTATTAGACTACCTGGCAATACAGATACGAATAATTTGTTGTTTTTATATTCGTGTGGAAAACAGCGAACATAACTCGTACGGAAAGTATCTTTCGTACACTGGTGTATTTCCCGTGCTCGCGTTCGGTTCGCACGTGTAATTCTCGCTCATACGGCACTTTCCGTACTAGTTACGTAATATACTATTAATTTAAAAAATTGAGAAACTGGAAAAATTAACGCATAAGAGGGAGGAAACCCAATACTTGACATACTACTTACAATAATAAGTGTAATGCGTCGCCCTTCCACGTTGCACTGTGTTTTGAATGATCAGCGCGTCCTATATGGACAAAATACCGGGTGTATTACGAGTATGAAACACCGATTAGGTCAAAATTACGTTTCTTTTTATATACAGGGTGAGTCTGCGCAGAGAAAATAGTTTCATATTTCAGTTATTAGAAGTATTATTTATGGGCTGATTGTAATAGACATAGAATTGGATGCTTTAATTATTTAAAAATTGGTTTAAACTAAACACGTTAATGCCCTAATTACTGCAAGCGACAACAGTTGACACAATGAATTGCACCATTTCAAAATATCTGGAAAGATAGTATCCGTATATCTCCGTTTTGATAGTATGTGGCTTCAGCTCAATGTGCTTCTGTTTCATTTTCTATTTTACGCATTAGTTTGAACTGGCAGACAAAATTCACATTTTTTCTAATATATTAGGAGAACTCTTAAAGTAAACGATTTTTTAGCCCTGTGTCACAGAGAATAACGTGTCAAACAATGATTAAAACTAATTTTTGAAAAACTATTGTTTGTATGCAATTGCTAAAAACTGTTTAACATTTTTGGAAAAACTAAAACATATTTTTGATAGCGCCCATTTATAGGGCATACTGCCTATTACAGTGTGCTTAAAAATATTTCTAAAATTTCTAATAATCAAGATATCAAACTCTGATTCGTCTTAGCAAACTCACTGTGTATATATACTCAAGTATACAGTTAATATCTTCTGAAGAGTTTCGCCTCAGAAGAATGTTATTGACTTCCCAACGGTATCTAGTGAAAATTCCGGAACAAAAATCTCTAAAGACAAAAACTCGAAAACAAAAATCTTGAACAATAAAAATCTGAAATACCAAAAACCTCGAACTACAAAATCTCGGAAACAAAAACCTCGAATGACAGAAATTTCGAATTGTAATGAAGAATGCCAGAATAAATATTTGTTTACAATCACACAATAATAGTTTATTCAGGGAAGAAATGTGTTTGCACAGAAGAAAATTTACAGAGATGTGACAATCCTGATGTGAAATTGTGTTGCTTGATATACGGACACTAACTGCATAGATTTTTAAGTGGAAACCATTTAAACTTAAATATATACATTTTTTACAATAAAATACACAATATTAGTCGAGCTTCTACTTTGTGCATAAATGTATAATTGCCAATAAGAAGTAGTTAAATAATTCTAATAAGGTGTTTCATGTTCACATACATGACCAAAATATTGTAAACAACAGTTTGTAAGTTACTCTGATAGTCGGCTTAATCCTTACAAACAAGCAACGCAAGTAAGCAGTAACAAAAACCACATACTTTTCTATTTTGTATAAAAGTGAACAGTGCCTTACAATTCGAGATTTTGGTCATTCGAGATTTCTGCTTCCGAGATTTAGTCTTTTGAAATTTGTGTCATTCGACAATTTTGTTTTCGGGATTTTATCTTTCTGGATTTTTGCTTCGAGATTTTTGGTTCATTTTCACCTAGAACCCTTCCCAACATTTAATTACTCTTAAGTATTTCATACTTTGCTCTTAAATGTAAACTTAATCTTTCTAATAATACATATGTTGTTTCTTCCTTACATATAAAGTTTTTCGCTCTGTATTTTTTATATGTAAGAGTGTTAAGCCGATGTCCCACTGTAAAAATTTGTATAAAAACTTTTTATACAAATTTGTATACAAACGGTGTGACGTCATGCACCATAAAAATATTTTTAAGGTAAGTCCCACTGTCAATGTATTTGGTCAAAAGTTTTTATACAAACCTGATCAGCTGTTTGAGGCAACACTGAAAAGTGAGGTTAAAATTGGTTTATTTTGGCGCTTAAAGTTTTTGCTGTTTTAATTTATGCAATGGAAAGTTTAAATCCTAACCAAAATTTACTGTTAACTGCGCTTACAATAAGATTGATTGGATATGCACTTATCCCAAAACAAAAAACCAAAAAAATAAACGTAAATGGTGGGTTAGACCGTGGTTAAAGAAACGAAACCAAGGAAGTGGTCGATGTGTGCTTTCAATGGTGGAAAGTGAACTTAAACATGAAGATGAAGACTGGCGGGAGGTTTCGCGCCGCAATTGAAATATCCAGAAAGTAGGCGGGCCGTTAACGCCCAATCAAATGCTTGCTTTCATCCAAATTATAGGAACGGTTCTATTTCAGAAGTTTGTATAAAAACATTTTACGTGACGTCATTAAAATACAGACACCATAAAACTATTTTACCGTGACGTCATTTGTATAAAACTGCTTGCTGTCACACTGTCAAAATGGTTTTTATAAAAACTTTTATAAAAGTTTTTATACAAATTTTTACAGTGGGACATCGGCTTAAGATTCTTCAGCCAGGAGATCCGTCTGCGACCCGGACCTCTTTTCCCTTTCATTTTTCCTTGAAGGACTAACTGCAGCAGGCGGTATTTGTCGTTGGGCATTACGTGTCCGAAATATGCTGCTTTCCTAGCTTTTACTGTTGTTAATATTTCGTGCTCTTTCTGCATCCTTCGCATTACTGTTTCATTGGTTGTGTGGTGGGTCCATGATATGCGGAGCATGCGCGATAGCATCAATTTGAAAGGCTTGTAACCATTTGCAAGAAGCTTCACCACCATATGGTAGGATAGAGAATATAGCGTCTGAGGACTCTAGTTCGTGTTTTCACATGGAGTTTTATGTTACATAGAATTTTTCTCATACGGTTGAAGGCCGCTCTGGCTTTTTCTATTCGTATTTTTATCTATTGCGAATGGTCCCAGTCCCTGTTGAAATTGCAGCTTAAATAAGAGATTTTTTCTGTGTGTTGGAGTTCTGTGTTATTAACATAAAAGGGTGTTCTTACGATGTTATTTTTGCTTATAACCATAATTTTTGGTTTTCTGTTATCGAGTTTCATTCCATATTGCTTACTTACATTAGTTAGTCGGTCGATTATTCTTTGAAGGCCTTCAGCGCTATCGGCTAGAAGTACGGTTTCATCGGCGTATGTCATGTTGTTAATTATTTCACCATTGAAAGAGACACCGTCATTAATATCCTGAAGAGCTAACACAAATAACTTCTCCGAGTAAGCATTGAAGAGTAATGGTGAGAGTATACAGCCCTGTCTCACTCCTCTTTTTATTCTAAATTTAGTTGATGGCTCCTGTTCTACCTGGACTATTACTCGTTGATGTGCATATAAGTTCCTTAGACGTATATCCTTGTCGTCGATACCTGATGTTCTAAGCGTTTCTAAAAGCTTTTGATGGCGAACTTTGTCGAACGCTTTCTCAAAATCTATGAAGCATGCGAAGTTAATATCTCGCTCTCTTTGTATTAGGACTTGTATGCTTAATAGAGCCTCTCTAGTACCTAATCCACTTCTGAACCCAAACTGCGTTTCTGTAATGTTTTCTTCTAGTTTTTTTGTCACGCCTATTTTAAATGTTCGATGCTACGCCCTTGCTCCAGTAGGAAATTAATAACTTGACAATGTTAGTATCCCGGGAAACCCAATCGAAGATGGAGTGGATTCTAAACAAATAAATAATAGGCGCCACCGACTTATACATTTACTAACATCGTCCGAGGTGTAATATGGGAAGTCGGACCCTCTAGATGGCAAATCACCTACCTTATTTCCGTAGCTCTTCTTATGTAAACTTAGCTTATATAAATCGTCGATAATGAAAAGACAGGTTGCAATATAATAAATAAAGTCCCAATTTTACATAGAAAAGAATTAATTAAATAAACTTCGGGCAACACTCAAACAAATGAAGGTCAGTAATTGCGTTTATTTGTACATCAAAATCTTAGGTAACTAACGCAAAATCACGTTCGAGAGGCCTCGCGAAGCGAAATCACGCGGACAAACCGACCAATTCCAACTGAAAACTATAGAAACGCAATGTCGTCCCACTCTCGGAGCACCCTATACATAAACACGTAAAATTGTTCCCCAATACAATAAATTAAAAGTATAGTAATAATTAAAGTATATGTATGCTTAATTAGTTCCCCAACATTACAAACCCCTGTTACAATCACGTCAACGAAAATTGTTTATATAATAAAATAAGACAATCATAAATTTACAAATGTTCCGTCCTCAAAAATATTAGCGTGAAATAATATTAATTCACTTCCCTGTTGCTAGTGTGCTGTCTATCTCTGCAAGCAGGCTTCACGATGTTATCATCAATTAAACGGTCTCCTCTTTCATTCCTTTTTCCAAGGCCATATTGTTCCATCACCGACTTTAGCATTGAAGTCACCCATGGTATTGTTTTGTTCATATGATTTTGTGTGTTTCATTGCAGTCTGTAGTTGATCGTAAAATAATTGTATTTCCTCTTTTGTGCTGTCGGATGTTGGAGTATAGCATAATATTATGTTCATATTTATTGGCTTACTATTAATCTTGATTAATATTATTCTGTCTGAGATTGGAATATATCCAGTTATTGCCTTGTGGACTTCATTGTTGGTAATTATAGCAACATCGTTTTTGTTTCTCGACGTTGTGTCTCCTGAGTAATAGATATGATACTCATCTATGCTACAATGTCCCGAATCTGGCCATCTAACCTCACTGCATCCCGATGTTTAGCCGTTTCATTTCTTTGATGATATTAGTAGCTTTTCCAGCTTGGTACATGTTTTGTACATTCCATGTACCTACTTTATGTTCATTTGTTGATTTTAATTGGTTTGTTCTCCGGGGGATTCTTCGCACCCCCTCTCCATTTAAGGAGTGCCCGGCACTGAGGGCCATTTTATTTGTTGTACTGTTCATTGTGATATCCTGAGGAAAGATTAAGTCTAGTAGTTTCCTCTTGCTTTCTCGACTTGGATAGGATAGGAGAGGGTAATTTATGGTGTGGATGGGAATTAAGTAGGTTAGGACACGATGCCCCTCTAGTAAGATGTGAGAGGAAATCAAGGCTCACGTGGGCAGGGTCGCTTCCCTGAAGTAGATCCGCGTCTACCGGGATTGCAGAGAGTGTCTACCCGCTACCCCAATAGGAGATAACAACTTTGAAATAGTGCAGCAATTCAAATATTTAGGATCTCAAATTAACAGCGAAAACGATATCAAGCAAGAAATACAACAACGCATATTACCTGGAAACAGAACCTACTTCCACTTTCACATATATTTAAGTCAAAATCAGTTTCAACAAAACCAAAATCATAATCTACAAAGCCATGATAAGACCGGAGGTGACATACAGAAGTGAAGCAAGGACAACCACCAAATACTCAGAGGAACTATTAACAAGATGAAAACGACAAATTCTAAGGAAAATATATATGCCGGTAATAGAGAATGGGGACTGGAGAATCCGATGCAACTTCGAATTAAAATAGATATACCAACAACTAGATATTGTAGAATTTATAAAACTACAAAGTTTAAAGTGGGTGGGACACCTGGAGAGAATGGGTGAGGATCGTATCTCAAGAAAGTATATAATGGGCAGATGGGGGGTGCGAAGGGAACAGGAAGACCAAGACAGAGATGAATAAACAACATTAAAGAAGACGCCAAACAAATACTGAAAGTTTGCAATTAGAAAACAACAGGAAGGCAGCGAGACGTTTGTAGGCAGAAAATACGGAAGACCCAGGTCCAGGTGGGACCGAAGTGTCACGAAGAAGAAGAAGTCGTGCCTACATCTTCTGGAATTAACACATTTAAATCAGTTTTCGTAGGCAACACTGATCAATATAATTAAATTAAAAAAAAAAGTAATTTTGGTTGTCATAATTGTTGATTGTTGATTTGAAAGAGCGAGATCTAGGACGCGCGTTTCCAAGCATATCTATGCACTGCGGCCATCATTGCCTTATTGTACACCCTAAACTAAGAATTTTGCCTATCTGGGGTAATTCCAACTCCAGTAGTGTTTTTTTAAAGTGGCACACATCGCAGTGGCACGGGACCTACGGCTTTACTTCTTATCCCACAGAAAGTACATTTTCAGATTCTTCCTAGCTAGAAAAATCTCACCGACCTTGTCCAAGTTCGACCCCGCGTCCCTTGGATCTAAAGACAAATGCGCTAGCCACTAGTGACTAGACCATCGAGGCCGGCTTGGTTGTCATAGTATATGTGTTGGGCTGCGTCAACAACTTTTAAGAAGGGAACAGCTTAGCTGGCTCTAAAATAGATAATGTGAAGGTTGAAACATTGATGGACTTTATTTGCAATAACTTTATAACATTGTAACAAACCGTTTTAATTTATTTTTATATCACCGCCTCGACACTGCGCAAGCGGTACAAACGAGGATCATAATAATAATAATAATAATAATAATAATAATATCATTTTATTACCCCATGTACTATATCTATTCCAATAAAAGTTTGTTTTTCACCTTCTTGGTATCTTCTGAAATAAATATTCACTTGAAGACTCACAACAAGAATGCTATAAATTTAGTATCTTTACGATATACATCATATTTTAATCATTCACGGTTTATTGCAAAAACTGTTGTTAAAAAGTTTAATGTTCAGGTTGTCTCATAAGTTGAGATAACATGCCTCGCGGCGTTTTAAATTCAAATGTTGGGTATCTTTAACAAGGAAGCTAAACTAACAAGTATTATCCATGAAAGTAGTTTTACATCAATAAATTTAAGACATTAACAATAAAAATGACTTCTGTACAAGTTCCAATTGCAGATTTTTGATCCTAAGAGTTTGTTAAAAACACAAGATTAAATAATGGAATCAAAGCAAATCTAAGCAAGGCTGATGGTAATTTCTATTTAATTTGACACACCGAATTTTACAGTTGTCAAACGTATTTTTCTGTTCTTTTTGTAAATTCTGTTTCACTTGCATTAATGGAATACACATTTGCTGAGTACACTGACATGGTTTGAGTTCTTAGAGAGGTTGGTGGTAATTGTAATGCAACAGCATGGCTTGTACGTGGTATATCTCGGATTGTAGACATACTAAAGTTGAAAGTATACAGAATATTACACGACTGGACAACAATCCTTTTCGCAAAACAAAAGTGCAGCATTTATTACTACAGGATTATAAAGCACGAGTTAGGTACTGTGAATGGCTATTAAATCAAGATCAGGAAAATCTGAATTTTATTGGCCATGTTTTATCAACAGATGAGGCGACATTTACGCAGGATAGGGTTTACAATATTCATAATAATCATGTGTGGGCAGATGAGAACCATCATGCAACTCATGTTCGAAGTCATCAATATTGATACAGTGTTCAGGTTTGGGCAGATATGGTAAATAATTATTTAATTGACCTTATCCTTCTGCCAAATCTGAAAATTTGCTACATTTTATAAATAAAGATTGGAAAATGTTTCGCTGATAACTAGACCAAATATGTGGCTCCAGTCCATTATGGAATCATGGTTCAAGATGGGCTTCAAAATCATTTTCCAGATCGGTGGATTGGTCGTGGGAGTGAGAGAACCAGTCCAGAGTTAGTAAGTTGTGCGGAATGTCGTAATGTTGGTGGTGGTCATTTCGAACAGTTTCATTAATTTACAGTACATTTTAAATACTGATTTGTTTCTGACCGGTATTTGTATTCTTTTTGTTCATAAGTAATTTGTGTTTAGGTACTGTAAAGGATTGATAACTGCTTTATTCAGCTGTGGATTAGGACTATTGGGAATACTACAAAAAAATGCCCCAGTAACTCTTACTCATGATGGTGTGGAGATGAGTTGTTTAATAGTTGATTTGTGTTGTCAAAAGCGGCGACTGGCCTAGATAATAATAATTATGTAATAAATACTTTTTAATAGTTTTCCATAGAGTGTAGGAATAATATTTTTGGCTAAATTCTTTCACATTTATTGTATGCTCGTATTTAGTTGTCAATAAAGCTGTTTTCTAAATATTGTGGTTACTAGCCCCCTTGTCTAATAAATTATGTTTATGGCTATGCCTTTCCAAAACCCGAGACTCGTCGCAGAACAGTGTTTTTAGGTAAGATTTAGGAAAATTAGGGTAGTGGGTCCGAAACGGCCGAAGTGGTGGCTTCTCAGGCGGGTTCGGAATTCGCGCGTTCGGAATAAGTGAATTAACAAAATATGTGTGTTGCTTGAAGTAATGTACCTACGAGGATGGTTCGTAACTACGTGGCCTAACAAAGAAAACGCAAGTTTTTTTCTACAAAAAACATTTTATTTTTCGATATAGTCTCCTGCTCACTCAACACACTTATTCCAGCGATATTCCAAATTAGCAATGTCTTCATTGTAGGTCGATGAATCCAAGTCCTCGAAATAACTATTTACAGCAGCGATTACCTCAAAAATCTCTTACCACCGAGCCATTTTTTCAGGTTTGGAAACAGATGATAATCGCTGGGAGACAAATCTGGGGAATAGGGCGAATGGGGCACTAATTCAAATCCCAATTCATGAATTTTGTCGCTAAGTTATTGCAACAAATTGGCATAATACTCGCCATTTATTGTTTTCCCTTTTCTAAGTAGCCGACCAAGATAATTCCATGAGAATCTAAAAATACGGTTGCCACAACCTTTCCTGCTGACAAAACCGTTTTTGCCTTCTTTGGTGGCGGAGAACCTTTGTGTGTCCATTGTTTGGACTATTCTTTGGTTTCGGGACTATAATGGTGGACCCAGGTTTCATCGACGGTTATGAAACGGCGCAAAAAATCTTTCAGATTCTGGCGAAAACGTGCCAAAAGGTCGCGAGAAACACTCGAACGATTTAGTTTTTGCTCCGGTGTGAGCAACCGCGGCACCCAACGCGTCGGGTATTTTTTAATTTCCAATTCTTCAGTTAAAATTCTGTGCACACTGTCATTTGAGATACCCACTATGTCTGCTATCTCGCGCACTTTTACTCGACGGTCATCCTATACGATACGGTGGACTTTTTCAATCATATCCGGGACAGTAGCAGTTTTTGGATGTCCACTAGGGAGTTCATCATTTGTGCTCACATGACCACGCTTAAATTCGGCAAATTTTTAACCATTGAAAACGAAGGAGCAGACTCGAATAGTGTTGAATCCAGCTCTGGTTTGATTTCGGTTGGTGTTAAGCCTTTGTCACGCCTATTTTAAATTTGGTAAAATAATCGATGAAGTGTAAAAACCCTCTCGATGCTACTCCCTTGTTCCAGTAGGACATTAATAACTTGACAATGTTAGTATCCCGGGAAACCCAATCGAAGATGGAGTGGATTTTAATAATAGGCGCCACCGATTTATACATTTACTAACATCGTCCGAGGTGTAATGTAGGAAGTCGGACCCTCTAGATGGCTAATCACCTACCTTATTTCCGTAGCTCTTCTTATATAAGCTTAGCTTATATAAATCGTCGATAATGAAAAGACAGGTTGCAACCAAATCTCGTTTAATTTGAGAATAACCCGACACACCAGTATAATAAATAAAGTCCCAATTTTACGTAGAAAAGAATTAATTAAATAAACCTCGGGCAACACTCAAACAAATGAAGGACTGTCATTGCACTTATTTGTACGTCAAAATCTTAGGTAACTAACGCAAGATCACGTTCGAGAGACCTCGCGAAGCGAAATCACGCGGACAAAACCTACCAATTCCAACTGAATACTACAGAAACGCAATGTCGTCCCACTCTCGGAGTACCCGATACATAAACACGTAAAATTGTTCCCCAATACAATACATTAAAAGTATAATAATAATTAAAGTATATGTATGCTTAATTAGTTCCCCAACATTACAAACCCCTGTTACAATCACGTCAACGAAAACTGTTTATATAATAAAATAAGACAATCATAAATTTACAAATGTTGCGTCCTCAAAAATGTTAGCGTGAAATAATATTGTGATGTTTCAAATCCGAAATCTATTTTCCAAATCGCGAACGATTTATTACAATAATAACACAAGTTGCACGTATATGTCGGATAAACTTCAATACTCAATTGTCCTTGTTCCTCGACTTCGTAGAAAATTTTTGTCTCCCCCTCAATTTTTCGAACTCCGCTAATATGCTCATAAATCTACCTTGTCTTCCCAAATGTAAAATGCAAAATGGGTTGCTTCCAACCAGGCGCGGAATTCGTTACACCTTTCAAATGAAAGTACTTTATCACTGCTCTCAACTCAGTGTTTTCCATTGTTTACAAAATCACACAAGACGTTCACTTTGGCGTACTGTCAAAACCAGACTAATTGACAGATCGCTCTGTACTGTCATATTTAATATAATAAAGGATAGTTCTACAGAATGGTAAAGAAGATTCCTCCGAATTCGCGCCATCTCTGTGTTAGGCCACGTAGTTATCGAACAATCATCGTATGTATTGGCTACCTGTAAGGTAGTGGGGTTGAGCAAGATGAGTAGTTGTTGATTGAAGCTATGAATAATGCTTTTGCTTATGTAGTATTCTTGAGGTAGTACTGTTAGTAATTGTAATTACTGTGTTCTTATGATTGAGGCCTGTGGTACTATGCTTGGGGAACCAGTGAGCTCTCCAAGGTTGCTGGGGGTTGTGCACCCGCGCAGGATACCGTGTTAAGCTGCTTAATGCTTGGGAGGTTCGGTGATTGGGCCTAATCACTCGACTTGATCACGACCTGGTTGACCAACCAGTGTATTGCACTTTGCAGAGTGACTTGTGGAGAGTTTGTTTCCCACTCTTTTCCTTGTGGTGCACGTACGGCGGTCGGCGGAGGTCGTTTGGTGATCATAATGATATGGGGGAACTGAACCCGTTGACCGGTGGTAACATTCGGTTACCCGGTACCCGTTACAGGTTAAGTACATCAGTCAAGCTCTACTAAAGACGGCGCTGTCAAGAACACCTCACCCTGAACGAGGACTACTAGAGACAGTCCTGTCACGGCTCCAAAGGTGAGCTACTAGATGCGACGCGGGATCCTACGAGGGGACACCCCTATAAGTAGAAATGTAGAAGTTGCAATGCTAATGTAGTAATGTTTTATTGCTTGTGTGTTCCATGCTTTGCTGATATGGGCTGAAATGGGGTTGTGACTGTTTGTGTGTTTACTTTATGTGTGCACCGCGTATATGTCGAAAGCTACCGAAACCTGAGTTCCCAAGAATTTAGTCTTGATGAATACACATAACCGACTTCGAGACGCTATCGGTGAGTGTTTAGTTGTTTATTAAATTTAGTTTGTAAAAATTCCCACCGCCTGTCCCGATGCGAAAAAGACCCTTCTATAATAGTAACTGCAAAAATATTTTCCGTAGAGCATACAACGTGCATATTACATATTTGACACTTTTCCACCTCTTTTTGTGTTTTGTGCGAAGAAACAAGCCTGCGAAAAATAAATATTTTTAGCTGTTTTATACTTAGTATACACTGCTGAACAGTGCTCCGGGCGTTTTATCACGGGTTGTGGCATGCCCTTTACATGGGTACACGTATATACGATTGGGACTATTGGGATCACTATATAAAGCCTGATCGTCGTTTGCAAACTGTACACGTTCTGAAATCTTTAGAAAAATGAATTTGGTTATGTTTATAGTATTTTTGGTATTCATTCATATCATCATATATATGATTTTGTTACTCCTCTAGTGCGATCGTAACACGAGGAGTGCCATTAATTTGCTTCCCAATAGCAAATGGAGACCGGGACCTAGTACCAATCACCCAGGAAATTAGAAAATCTTCCGACCCTGGAGTGATTCGAACCAGGAAGAGTTTGGACTATTACATCCAAAGCTTGGCTCTTCTACCACAGAGCCATCCCCGCCCTAACTTAACCTTGTCTTACACCAAAAACGATGGGCCTTTAAGGTCCATGAAAACTTCATAATAATAAAAATAATATAATGTTATACAACACACATAATACAGTGTTATAATATTTTAATATTCTTATTTGAGTTTATTTTGAAAGTGTACGCTGTTTTTTTTTTACAGATTTCGTGGCCTTTATGGCAGTGGTGAGTGTGACTTTCGTTGCATCGAAATAGGAAAACGTGGTGGATTTTGCGACAATTTCTTGAGACAAACCTTCATTTACCAAGCTGATTAATGTCTTCCACATCCAATCTCTGCATAGTTACTACTTTGATATGCAAAATTTACAGTGACTCAATACTAAACAAATGTTATATGATCTAAAAAGATATCAAATTCAATTTTTATTTTCTCAATAGTATGTAAAATTAAGTAAAAAAATAACTCCCAAATAACCCGGGCTTATAATTATTAGAATAAGATTATTGATTATGTACATACATTTGCAGCGCCTACGCGGTTCAGTGGTTAGAGTCGAAGCCTGGCGTGTGGCCTACTCAGTCGCTTTAGATAATTGGGTACCTGAGTTCTAATGAACAAGGGGGAATAATTCGGTTGTCTAATGTGTGACGCTCATCACGTGTCATTAATTTGACATGCGACAACTGGGTGTGAGAGTAAGGATCGGGAGCTCTGACCTTCCGCCTTGCAGGCCAAACCCCTTCATAGGGTGAAAAGCCTCACCATTATTATAATTACCTATATACATTTGAATCTCAAGTCAATGATTCGCTGTGCCTCTGAAGTCCATTTTCATGCAGTTCGTTCAAATTTCAAAATTGTATGTCACCTACTGTTAGAATAAATATCATTAATTTGTTTTTACAACTTCGATGGACTGCCACTCTTGAGGGAAGCATTTTGGTGTAATACATATTTTAGATCGACGTCCATAATATTTACTTATGAATTTTTAAAGCTTTCAACAGACCCCTAGTGTATGTGTACGGTAATAATTAGGTTGTATTATTGTTGTTAGTTAAATACAAATATTTTGGTTAATAACAGCTCATACGTGCCACAAAAATATAAACCGTTATTTAAATACGCAAATAAGTCTGTTCTCGAATTTCAAAATTTGCAAATATTTACGTAACACGATTAGATAAAGAGATTACGTTTTTTTAGTTTAAAATTTCCAGGTTAAAAAGGTATTGTGGATGGCTAGTTTGGCTTCTGGTTAACTTTTTACTTTAATAAAGACGATGGTGCGTAAAAATAAGTAAATTCCCAGAATAAGTTGCAGGTGTTATCTTTAATAAACATGATATATTTTCTAGAATAATACAGATTAACTATTCTAAGGAAATGTATGGGAAACTTTGACTATCGAGTATTTGGCAATACATCTAAATAAATAAAAATATTAAAATTTCAGAATTATAACAGTTCAATTTCAGGAATGCTTTTGTATGTTCATGTATATCAGTATAATTTCCCATTCATTTAAATGGACTAGAACTACGTACTGCTAACTTAAATAATTAAATTAAATTAAATATTGCATATTTATTAAATTTGAATTCATACAAAATTAATATGAAAAT
>JABXWE010028837.1:0-18858 GCA_014611495.1 Limonius californicus | reverse complement strand
AAGGACGCACAAAAGGCAATATTACATATAAAAAATTCAACCAGTAGAGGCGAAATAAGCCCCAAAATAATAAAATATGGGGGGGGGGGGAGATTACGGAAATGAATCCAGGAAATATGTCAGCAAGTATATAAAGGAGAAAATATACCCAAGGATTGGGAAGAGAATATGTTTAGTAGTACCGCTCCAAAAAAAAGGAAATACCAACGACTGCGAAAACTACCGAGCGATAAGCCTCATATCGTGCGCACAGAAGATCTGTTCTAGAATATTGAAAAATAAGATCAGACACTACGTAGAAAACGAACTGCAAGAAGAATAGGCAGCATACAGTAAAAATAGACAAACACAAGACCATATATATACACTGAGCACAGCAATTAAAAAAAATAAAGAGAGACAATCATTATACCTCCATTGATAGATATGTAGGCAGGATTTGGTATGGTACCAAGATCCAGCTTCTGCAGCGCAATGGAAGCAGTCGATATCCTGAAGAAATGATAGATGCTACAAGAAGATTATACGACCGAACAAAAAGAATATTAAAAATACAAGGACAGAAGACAACAACGGGACACTCTCAGCTCACTACTCTTCATAATAGTGATGAATGAAATAATAAAAATCGGTAGCGGAGCGATAAATATACGAAACTTGATATGTGGTATTGTCTGAACACACTCAAGAATGGTATAGCAAAGAGAGGAAAAAGTCTTGCAGAAGCTAAACGACTAGCGTGGAACAGGATGAGTTCTGAAAGTGGATAGTGGACTCGACACCTTAGGGTATAAGGGTATAAGGAAGAAGAAGATTTCAATTATGTAACCGCATTGAGAATTATAATTATATTTATCTACTTTGATTTAATAATAGGTCCATTATGATACCGAAAACAGTTTAATAATGGAGGCTATTATTAAACTGTTTTTGGTAATAAAATCCTCTATTATTAAACTGTTTTTGGTAACTTTTTGGTTTTTAAGATTGGTGACATTTGCTTTCACTTTGGTCATAAAACGACAAATGTCAGATGTCGAATATACATAACCACAAACTCTATCAGAAATTTTGAATTTCTACATAACAAGTATCTCAAAGTAGATAAAATAGTATATTATACTCGTTTCATAACGGGCATTGTAGCACTTGTTCCATTGGAGCACTCCTCGCTACGCTCGTCGTGCCCCAAACCCACGCGTGCTACAATAAGCCCGTTATGAAACTCGTATAATAATATACTATTTCAGTAAGCCAGTGCTAAGATTTAAATATATTTTATAAATAGATATTTTTTTATACCAGAAATTTACAATCTGCTTTACATAGCAATAGGTAAATTAGTTCAATGAATTTACAATAAAGGAAGAAGTAGTCCAGTGACTACACTCCGAATTGAATTACTGGGTTAATGTAATTAGCTTGAGAGGTAGTTTAAAATAGTGCTATGGGTCTTCTTTGTACTACTGGGGGATCGTTTAAAGTACCAGCTTCATTTTTTGGGTGTCCATGGAGGTTGTTTAAGTAACTCCTACTTAGATGGCAGATTACGTCTTCAACGAGTTTTGTTACTGACGTACCAGGGGGCGTCGAATATCATCCTTAGTGTTTTATTTTGCAGCCTTTGGAAGACTTTGATATTTGAAGGTTTAGCACAACCTCAAAGCTGAACTCCGCATATGTCCAAATAGTCTAATAATACATTTGTACAGGAAAATTTTGTTGTCAGTTGTTAGTTTGGATTTCCGACCTATTAATCAACTCATTTGATGTAGTTTTAGGTTCATTTGAGTTTTCTTGTTCATTATGTTCCAATGTCAATCCCAGATATTTTATCTCATTTTTCACGGAAAGTCTGATACCGTTAATTGTTATTTCAAGCATTCGACTTGTCGATTTGTAAATGTAACATGTGTTGATTTAAGTTGGTTCACTATTACTTGCCACCTGCCGAGCCAGTCGTTGAGGAGGTTGAGATGGTGCTGGAGGTTCTCTGAGGCCACTTGTGTATTTTCGTTTACGGAAATTAGTGTAGCTATCTTTCTGATGACTCAAGTTGGGATATCAGCAGTAAAAAGTAGGTAAAGGAAGGGTCCCAGCACACTACCTTGCGTTGTGCATAGTTTCTTCTGCCCAAGACTTTTATTTATTTCATTCACTATTCTACGACTTTGCTGAATAATGGAGTGGTGATCTCTGAAGCCGAACTGGTGTGATGGTACGATTTCATTTAGATCAACTGCCTGTGCTAGCCTTTTCATCAGAAGTATTTCGAAAATTTTGGACATAGTTGGAAGCAAGCTAAAGGGCCGATATGAGGCTGCATCTTGTGGTGGTTTACTAGGTTTGTGGATCATTACTATTTGGGCGAACTTCCAAGTTACTGAATAGTATGGCAACCTTAGCATACCATTAAAGATGGTAGTTAGTAACACTATTGCTTTCTAGGCAGTTGTTTATGTATTAGAGATGAGATCAAGTCAAACCCAGGAGCTTAATTTCTTGGCCGCTATTACTGTTATTTGCTTGAGGTGGATTAAAGACTGTTGATAGATGCTCCGCAAAGATTGTTACCTTTTCCGATCCTGTTTTCCCCGAACTAGCGCCCTGTTTTCTTAATGGAGGGATGTGGGCGACTGGTCTTTTGAATTTTTTTATCGCTTTCCAAATGGAACGGTCCTCTTTTGATAACGCAGTAATGTAGGTTTCAAACGTAGCGTTTCTGATTTCTGGCAACATCGACTTTAGTTGTGTTATATGTGTTCCTATTAATAGGGTTTCGATTTCTTTGCCATATCCCCCTAGCTCTTCTTTTTTTGCAATTAGTGCGAATGTGTAAACGTGTGTTGTTTATGGTATTCATATCTCGACCTGTCATTAGGATAGATTTGCAAGCTGCTTAGATAAATGAATAATAATTAATGAATTAGAAATAACAGCCAGCTTAATGAAATATTTATTTCACTTCTCGAAAATACTTGGTATACTATAATAAAAACAAAAGCGTAAGATGTAGCCCACGGGTTCATTCGCTATTACTTAAATGTAAGAAACAGCCGCAAGTAGAACAAATGGGTTGGGTAAAGAAAAAGCAGACCGCTCGTACGTCTTTCTCCAATTGTAAATTTTTCTAGAAGTTTTCCGCATTACCACAATGACTAGTTCGTCTTGGTACGCTTTCGAGCTATTTCATCACGCGCCAAGGCAAATTAAAGTCCAGAAAATTCATTTCTTCTTGAAACTTCCAAGCTACCTTAAACTACTCGAGCCCGTTAGTCAGGATTTCAATTTCAGGACTTGATCCAGTGCCCGTGTTGCCTTAGTCATTCATCTGTACTCCTCTTACATCTTCCCTTAATGCAGCAATTAACTTAATCTAGATATATTTATCTGGGCGCATCCATCTGGATCAAATTTTGACAGCGCAGGGTGAGTTATAATCGAATATCGCCGCAGAAGTTAAACGTATTTTTTGTTTTAAACTAATAAAAATTTTATTTTTTTAAATTAAACGAATGGAATTTAATTCAGCAACAAAAAGGCACCGTAATTACGCGCAGAATGAAATGTAGAGTGGGTCTTTCAACCAGCGGCATCTTTAACTTTATCCTGAGTGCTTAATCAAATCCCCAGCTTTACGCACTTTTGATATGTTAAAAAGAGCACCGAATCCGATAAAAATTCAGCAGCAGCGCTTATTTTTGTTCAGGTTGGATCCCGAAATATCCATCTGCGTTCCGCCGGGAGCGAAAATTAAATTCAAAATAATTTAAGCTGACCAGAATAAGAAAGCGTGATTTGAAACCTTAAAAGGCAAATCCTTTCGAGATTTCTTTCCAGAAATGAGTGCTGGCAGATTAAGTGCCAGAGTAATTCAAGGGGGTAAAAAACTCGAGAGGCAAACAGGAAATGGAAAATTTAATATAGCAGCGAATCGATAATTCGACGTCAGAATCAGGTTGACAGTTTCACTTTGACGCGATGTTAAATTGTGTCCTTAAAAGGAAACTTAAATAGCATACAATACATATACGGATTACGCAATCTAACTTTAAATTGCCTGCAATATTAGCCTGCATCGCGTTATTAACTTCCACAAAGGTTGGCTTTGTGGTTTATGAATTAACCTTTTTGTGCCAAAAGAAGTGAGAAGATTCCGTGGGGCTACAACGTCTAACATTGCTTAAAGATCAGAATATCGTAATGACAATACAATGTTTACGTGAAAACGGGAAAAAACAATTTAGAAAAGACGATAAAGTTGGACGTAAACGAAGATGTAATGTTGCTGTAATTTTCAGAAACCTTATCTTTAAGAAAAACCCTACCAGCGTCAATTAAAATGGTAATCAATAAAAGCAATTTAATCACGAAAACAGGAAGCGAATGGAGAACATAAATCCACTGTATCAAATTGACTTTTAAGGGTTTCTTAATTGCTCTTCACACTTTCAGTAAAGGCGCAAAACAACTTCTTAAGTCTGTGCTAGACCAATAGCGACAGCTACTCGCAATGCTGACAAAATTTGTGAATTGTGGAACTTCTGTTACAGTTTAGATCTAGAGAGTGGTAAAAACCAGCGCACAGAATCTGGGAGGAAGAATAGAAATCTCATAAGAATGACTCCAGCTATTACAGAAGAAAATACTGAAAACATGTTTCTTATTCTGCTACTAAGAAGAATTTCATCATTTCCAATTTAAAGAATAACAGTAACGGTGTGGGGTTCAATTCTCAGTACAGGAACATCGGATTTGTAACGGCCGATTTCCCAAACAAGCCAATGGCAAACCACCCAAACATTCTGCTTACTAAATCTTCTCTGGAGTAGAAGTGTTTGCACTTTCAGTGGTTAGGCGGCCACGTTAAGCTGTAGGTCCACTTTGTCTATGGTACTTTAAAACACACAGACAAAGGAGAGAAATGTATACGTCTTGTAAAGAGACAAAGTACTCGAAGAAGAATAAAAAGGAGTTTCGACAGTTGATAAGCCATCTAATTAAGGCATTATAAAATAAATGTATTTGTAATCCTATTAGTCTCGATTGCTTCTAAAAATCTTCCGTGCCTTCCATTATTAGACTGCTTCCCATAACTTCTCCCACTCCTACAGCGGTTCCATTTATTTCAATTTATATTATTGTTTACATTGTACCTTCTCCTCTGTGTTCCATTTTGTCTCTCTCTTTCTCTGGCTTTTTCTATAGTACGTCACAGGAGTAGGACTCCTTTACGTATTCTTACTACCTTATTCTTTTGTATATTTGTACATCGTAAATTTTTCTATAATTTTCTCCCCACAACTCTACTCTTTCTGTTTTTTTTGTACTCTATCACCTTTACCCTGTATACATTTCCCCCAACGCTTTCCTGTCACTCTTTCCAGTGTGTCTTCTCCTTACACATTCCTACATTACTTCTCCCTTCTCTTTTGTAGCCACTGGTCATCATTCTTATACATTTTTCCAACATAAGTTTTCAAATTCCTTCAGTGCTATTATTTTCGATATACCTTCTACTACACATTATTCTGTATTCTGTGTCCTCTCTGCCTTGCGTTTTCTGTTCTTGCTTGACTTCATAATTTTTTCTGCCTTGTTTTCCTCCTGTTCCTATTTGTATCCCTTCCCTCCTTTTGATTTTATGGAGCACACCTTTTCTACTCTTTTCTATATGTTATCGTTTTATATACATCTTACTCCTTTCTATATTATCTCTCCCACTGTTTCCTATATACCTTCACCCCAACTCTTTACGGTATTCTTTACATAATGTTCTTGTTAGTATTGTTTCTCCTGTCTGTTTTCTTCACCTTCAGCCTAGTATTACTCCGGATGACTACTACTATTGTAATTCTACTTCCGTTTCTGATTTGTATTATTTTTCTTCCATTCTATTCTCTATTCTGCCTCCTATCTACCTCCTGCTATTTATTTATGTATTTCATACCCTTCTTGTAAGTCATCTCTTCGATCAGTATCCTTTTGTTTCCGTTTGTCCCTTGCTGTTCTTTTTCCTCTTATACACATTTGTTGAACATCGTAAAAAGAGGAAAACACTATTTCATCATAGTGCAGTGTAGATGATAATTCTATAATCGGCAATTATTTCATATAGGGAAATATACAAAACGTTAAAACATATGATTTTATATACCTAGGCTTAGATGCCACATTATTTGAAAACTTCAACGAATTACAGATAATGCTAGGAACAAAATACGATGCTAATCGTAGTCCTAAAGAAATGTAAAATCGTTCGGTTCGTCTCTCTGGCTCTAGCGTTCGTCTAAGCCTCCCTGTATCACATTCCCTATCATCATATTGGTATTTGTCTCCTCTTATTGACCCTCTCTTTTAAATCCCCGTTCCCATCTCTGGGACTCTTTCTCGAAACCATGTCACTCTCTTATCTTGTTTTTTGCCTCCCTGCCTTTCTCGGTTGTTCCTCCTCTAACGCCTTTGTTCCTTTCCCGTCCAACGCCTTTTTCTACTCGCTTGTTTCTTCTCTTTCAATGTTTCCTTCTTCCTTCTCCTCCCTATTTCTTTATATGTACGTGTTTTTCTACTTTTTGTGTGTCCAAGTGGGTCTCAACAATATTTTTACTTCCCCGCCTTTTCCCAAATAATAAGTATTTCTGGATAAATCCAAAGTATTGCCGCCTTGTCAGAAGAGAAGAAGAGAAACATATGCAACATCCTTTTTTATTTATTGGCAAATTATTTTTGTAAGATTAGATCAACTTACACTAACTATTAGCGAATTTATTTACACCTTCATTATAAAAGAAAACATATAAACCACCCTTAGAATTTCTCCCCTTAGCAAAGTATCCCCGACTGTATCGAAATATCCAGCGATGCTTGATAAAATTGCTGTTTATATGAGACGCTTTAAATAATGACGTTGAATTTTAAATTGCATTCGAGGTCATATAAACCGCGCCGGAACATTTCATAAATATAAGATTATAGATGCTTGAAAACTGCATGCTGCGAGATACTTCCCCCTCGTGAGTCACGCCGACATAAAATAAATATTGTAAGTGTTAAACATAATCGATCCACATTTTGTTGAAGCGTGTGCGTTCCAACATTCTATTACATTGTAATGGAACACCATCCTGCACGTAATATAGCAGGAGAACACTAAACTGACCTTATTAAGTTGTGAACATTGGTTTATGGAACAACCCTCTACACGGACAATTGATATTTCCAACTGACCTGTAACAGAAGAAAAATCGAAATAATTAAATATAATAAAACTGAGTTAATTACAACGTGTTTAATTACACACAATAGAAGGTAGGCGTCCAGTCGGCTGTTGAATTCAAATCAAACAATGCTGGCGAGTTGCTGTGAGGATACAGTGATGCCTATCCAATAAATTTCCCACGCACAAACATATATCTGACGTAAGAATTCGAATAAAGGGGGCGGCGTAACTTTAAACCGCAAGGAATTAATGCTCCCAGAGTCTAAAGAACAGAAACCCCGGTACAAAGCACAAACAGGAAGAAAATGTCGGTATACGTCAACCGAACTTTTAATAATACATGGAAGGTAGTAATCTGATATATTACAACCGTTTCTTCGCATACGTCAATGTTTTGTGGGGAAATTTTGATAAAAGACTAAAAATACCTTGCTGGGCCTGTTTTTGATCGAGTTTTGTATACCACGGCTTTGAACAAAACCAAACAACAAAGAGTTGTTATTGAAAATTTAACTTTTGTTCCGGTCTGGAAATTCAATACAAATTATTTTTAATGATTCCACAAAACAAACTGTGCGTAGATAATTAACATAGCAATTAAACAAAATAAATTGAGACCAAATACAAATATTACTTCTCAAAATGTATACAAATGTGGGAGCACAATCGAAACTTAAAACAATACCAACCGACCTATCAGCAAAAAAACTATTTTAAATATCCTAAATTAAACAACTAAATCAAATGTTCATTAATCTTAACTTGATTAGTGGCAAACTGCATAAACAGAGTTACCTTAACGTGGTCTCATTAAACTCTTTTTACGCCACACTTTTTAGATATAATTTTCGTCCGGCTATACGCTGGCAGCCTTTTAAGTTTTTACGAACGATCACTAGGTGGCGCTATTGATATGCGTCATTACTATTTTCGTAAAATTTTACATTTGTTATTGTGGCAGTTTAAAAATTGACAGAGTAGTTTGTTTACAGTGAGTGTTTAAATAAAGCAATTTTGTGAAAAAAATGGAAATTGCACGTGAAGGATTACGTTCTTTTACGATTTTAGTAAAGGCCTAACTGAACAGCAATGTATGGAATCGCTTCGTTCAATTTTGGTAATAAAGCACCATCAGAAAAGACTGTTTACAATTGATTCGCAGAATTTCGTCGTGGTGGTGCGCCCGTCAGTGATGAATTTTCTGAAAGTCGATCAACATCTGTTGTTATTCCAAAAAACATCGATGCTGTGCGCAACATGATTGAAGAAGATCGGCGTGTGACTTACAGGGAGATAGTGGCATCCTTAGGAATATCGAAGACTGTAGTACATTCGATTTTGCATGAACATTTAACTGTGAAAAAGACCTATTCCCGATGGATTCCCCATAATTTGACCAAAGCTCAAAAAAGACTCGTGTTAACTGGTATAAGCAAATGCTCAAAAAATTCGACCGAGGAACTGCAAAATCCGTATACAACATCGTAACAGGTGACGAAACTTGGATATATTCGTATCAACCGGAAATTAAGCAACAATCCACTGTTTGGGTTTTGCAAGATGAACCGAATCCCACAAAAGTTGTTCGTTCACGAAGCACTTTCAAGAAAATGATCGCTTGTTTCTTCGTTTGTACTGGACATGTCGCAACCATTCCTTTAGAGGATCCATAAACAGTTAACGCTGAATGGTATACAACAATTTGTTTGCCAGAAGTCATCGACGAAATCCGGAAAAACAACCGGAAACGTAGCAGCATTCTTCATTATGACAATGCCAGCTCTCACACAGCACGTCAAACAATTGATTGTCTGAAGGGGAAAAATATCGAATTAATGTCTCATTGTCCGTATTCACCTGATTTATAGCCTAACGACTTCGTTGTGTTCCCGAATTTCAAACAAAAAATATGTGGACAGCGATTTTCATCACCTCACGAAGCTGTTGAAGCCTTCAAAAACCATGTTTTTGAGATACCAACTTCAGAGTGGAAAACTTGTTTCGAGAATTGGTTTGAATGCATGCAAAATTGTATAAATCTTAAAGGCGAATATTTTGAAAAGCAATAAAACAGTTTGTTCCAAATAAAATTGTTTCTTTCCCAGTTTTTGTAAAAACTTAGAAGGCTGCCCTCGTATCTAGATTTGCAACAAAAAGATTCTGAATATAAATATAATTTTACAATATATTTCTTCAGTTTCTTAAAATTCACATGATTAAAGAGTAAGCCGAATCGTTTCTATAATATATAACAACCCTTTTAGCAACTCATTCAAAAATATGAGAATTAGGTCTGGGCACTAACATTGATACTTAATAATGTTGAAGAGGGTTTCTCCAATAAAGCATTACCTTAAGTCTTGTTTAAAATGCTTTTTCGTATGCACATGGTTAGATAGTATCGTTAATTTAGGAAAAGGTAATTCCAGCTTTCTCAGCAAACCGACGCATAGCCAAAATACATGGAATACAATGTTTTATATCCTCCTTATACTTCTTCTTCTTTCATTATAGGTTTACAACCCGTTTTCTTCACTCTTCTGATAATTTTTATGGAGAGTCTGCTGAAGACGTTAGCCAGCTTTCAGCCCATCTTTTTGGTGGTCTTCCTGGTTGTCTCTTTCCTAGCGGTTTCGAGTTCTTTGCTATCCTCATTAATCTGTTGTCGTCAGCTCTTTCTACATGATCATTTCATTCTTTACGCCTTCTCTTCACGAATTTTCCTATATCGGCAACATTACATTGTTCCCTAATCTGTTGGTTCCTTATTCTGTCCATTCTGGTCTTTCCTACAATGGTCCTAAGTGTGTTCATCTCTGCAGTCCGCAAGACTTGTTTTGTGCTTTTTCTGCGCTAGTTTCGGATCCATAGACTAGTGTTGGCCTGACTATAGTCTTATACATTTTCATCTTGCTCTCAACGGATAGGTATTTGTTACGCCATGTTATGTCTATACAGGATGTATCAGAAATAGGTACAAATACTTAAACCAGTAATAGATTGGCTCAAGTAGAATTCAATGGTACTATTCATTTTTCAAAAATCATTAAGTTTATTTTTTTAATTAAAAAATGAAATAAAAGTTTGTTTGAAAACTGCTGATACATAGAAAATGCATTTAAGCTGTAGAAGGTTATTACCTAATTGTAAAGTAAATCCAAAGTGGCAAACACGTAAAAACTTGTCTGGCTTGTGATAACAACAACAGACTGAATAGAAATTACGGACTTACTTAATAGTATTGGTTTGTGGCAGGTAATAAGAAATTTTTTTGCACCTCTATCGTACACTCCTTTGCATAACATGTCTTGAACTCAAATTTTTGTTATTATCCGGCGGTACTCAAATAATTTTGCGTCAAATTTTCCATTATTATTTTCTCATATCTTAAGGGTCCCATTGCCAAAGAAATGTTCTTTCTAGTTTATATATATATTGTAATCTACCATCGGATTTAATATTTGTACCTATTTCTGATACACCCTGTATACCCATATATTTTGGTTGAACAGAAAATAATAATACATTTTGTAACAAGCAGGTAGCAACATATTAAATTTTACATCCATATTGTTGTTGAGTTTTACCCAGTCGTGTCTTTTCAGATTCTTCTAACAAACACTATTACAAAGCACACGTTGATCGAGCAGCTGGATTGCTTAAATGTTGACGTGGTTGTGAAGCCTATCTTCGTGCTTCTGGGCGAGTCTTTGAATTTCATCTGCAACCATTTCCACACCAAGGTCTCTGTGGAGATAATTATTTCTTACGCACCAAGGAGGCTTGATGATATTCCTGAGTACTTCGTTTTGGAATCGTCGTATTATCTTTATGTGACTTTCTTTGGTACAACTTCATACTTATGTTCCATATGACCAAACTGGTTTAAGTACCTGTTTGAACAATTACAGTAGTTTGTTGCGTATTGAGAGTTCAGAGTTTCTGTTCATAAGTCAATTCATTTCTTGTACTTGAGATCTAATTGTTCACGTTTCTTTCCACTTGAGTTTAGGGTTCAGATTCATCCCCAGATACTTTGCTGTATTTGCGTATGGGATAACTTCACTGTTGATCGTCACTGGCATTTCTTCAGTGTGTCTGTTGGTGAAATTTAATGTCTTTAATGTTCTAGCGTATTATCTACGCATTGACCTTATTTAGCGCTTCTTGCAGATTTCAATTGGCTTCGTGGTCATTCTTTCACACTGCCACGATCCTGTGTCATCAGCAAATGTTGCAGTCGTCGTATGCTTTGTTACTGTTGTATCACAAATGTACAATAAGTACAACACTGGACCAAGGACACTGCCTTGTGGTGCACCGGCCTTAATTTCATTCAATTTACAGTAGACGTCTTCTTGTTTGTCTCTGAAGAATCTTCAGCTAATATACAATTTTCGTAGCTTAGGTAGTAGTTTGTCTAGTTTATATTCTAATCTAGAGTCGAATTTAAACGACAGAACTTCCACACAAGGTTTTTGCCATTAGCATTGGAACATTTTTCGTGTGGATAGTAGCATAATATTTGTATACGCTACAGTGTAATCTTGGGTAATCGAGCCCAAGCCATCGACATTTTTGTATAGTTTGCCTTTGGTTCATTATTCGAGAAACCCTGTATATATTAACACTTAAGCCAAAGCGATTAAAAGTTCTAGTTGTAATTGCAGTAATAAAAATTACAAAATAAAACTGATTTCAACATGATGAGATAGTCTGGGAGAAAAATATCCTAAAAAACACCGCACTAGAAAAACGCTACTTAAGTGTTAAATACTACATTTAAAAACGGCGACTGCCATACATTTATAACGATTTAATTTATATCACATGCAAGTTTTTAACAATCTCGAGAAACTGACTAAGTTTTCCCCCAAAACAAGAAAAATGAACAAAATTCAATATCGTGTATTTATTCGCATCTCGATTTTGATGCTATCAGTATAAAATAATTAAACTTTGCTCCCCGTCGGGACTATTTTTTACGATCGCGCTGTTTGGTTTTCGTTATCAGCGTACCGACGGGAAAATTGGAAAAGTTCCTTAAACAAATGTCCCATTTAATAAGCGTTAATTTCATGCTGCTTAGGGCGGCTATAACCTGGCGAGGCCACGTCTTCCTTGTGTGTCTCATACTTTTCGGACGTCGCTCAAAAAACTACGAGCTTGTATAATTAATTCGCTTTTTGTTTCGGGAACTTTTAAACTGAGAGCGAGTTTTTTTGGGAGTTATGAAGTTTAAATTTCCAGTTGAATTGTTTCGGAAATAAAGAGATTATATTCTGGAAAATTTAAGTTGATTTCACGAGTCTGTTAACCCGAACGGTTAAAGATAGAAATTTAAGGAACAAAAGCACCTATGAGAGGTGATATTTAATAAGAAACGCGACTCTGAGGTAATCTTCGTGTAAAAATTAATTTATAAGGGAGGAAATGTCAGCGGCAAAGGAAAGCCCAGAAGTGTAATTAATTTTCTTAAAGAAAATTGAGTTAGTAGGATCGGTCGTGTCGTCTTCGTTGTTTGTTCTGTTGCTCTCGTCCACCGTGAAAAAGTAAAACGTGGTAATAGAGGTACAAATGGAAAATAAAATAGAACTTTGATTTCCTTTATTGGCAATACGGAGTGAATTTCCTTCGCCCCTTTGTTTTTTTTTCGTCGTGTCGAAATTGAATGACAATTCTACAAGAGATTTTATTTCCCGTAGGAGGAAACAGTAGTTGAATCTCTCTTACGGTGCTTTCTTAAGACCTTAACTTTAGTTTTATCTACTGTGTCCTAAACGACATTCTGCGCGTTTAAAGATACTTTTATTGCTTTTCTTCTGCTATTCGCAAGTGTGTATTTACAACAATAAAAGGTAGTGTAGAAGTGGAATAAAAGCAAAATATGGTTTCCACTTGCAACATGTTAAACATACAATTTACAATTTCAAAACTTTATTATAACAAGTATATAATCATCAAGAAAAAATGGCATACATCTGCGAATTACTTCGCTGAATCTAAATTATTAGTAGGCCTACTCGGAAACTAATAAAGGGCCGTTTAAATATTCCCGCCAAATGAGGGGCGTAGTCAATTTGGTGAATTGTGGAGGTGCTTTAGTGGTTGATGAGCTAGCCACACGTCAATTTACCGTAGTTCTGTCATTTTATTCAGTTGTAACATGTGATCAGAAAGTTTTCAAATTACGGAGGAAGTATATACAAATGCCAATTTAAACAACTGTCAAATTAAAATAATTAATTCATCTATCAAAATTTGTATAAACTGGTTGTTGTTGTTGGCCAAATGCGTTTTATTGCGACGAGATACGCTTTGAGGTTAAGTTCACTTTGTTGTATTTACATTCATGAAGAAATAAATGCAAGGTGCCGGTACGTAACATGACAGCTGCGACAATCCTTGTAGCACTCACACTCAACTCTACTTTGAAAACTTTTTGATCGCTCGTCATAATAAAGCGCTAAAACTATGATTGAAAATCCCGCCAAGGGTGAAACGACTACTGTGATTGGTTATTACCATTTAAGAAAACGAAAATGAAGCCACAATTTGCCGCCTAATATGCGAGATTTACGGTCCAGGCATCATAAATGAAAGAAAGGTCAGCCACGGGTGTAAGAATTTCAGAGATGACCGAATAAACGCGCACGATGATGAATGAAGTAGGAGACATTTTATTGTCAACGAAAGTCCAAAAATTGAATACAATTACTGAAAATCGGGGATTCACGATTTCGGAAATGGCCGCAAATTTTCCTCAAATTTAACGTATGGTATTGCAAGAAATTGTCACGAACAGGCTACAGTACCACACAGTTTGTGTGAGGTGGGTGCCAAAGATGTTTACGGCTGCTCACAAAAACCAGCGAATAGTTTCTGAACTGACCTTCCTGTGTTGCTACGAAACTGATGGTGATGAGTACCTGAAACAAATTGTTGAAACCAAGCAACAATAATCGCAGTGGAAGCATACGAGTTTCCCTAAAGCCAAACAGTTTAAGCAAACGTTCGATAACCTACAACTTATGGCTACTATTTGTGCGGGTGAGAAAAGGCATATTCGCTGGTAATTTTCTGGTACGACAATTAATGTAGGCATATATGGGAGACCTGAAAAAAGCCGAAAAGGGCAATTCAGACCAAAAGACGAGGATTGTTGATCTCTGGAGCTGTGCTTGTCCAGTCTGCAACTCATTGAGCAGTGAAATTTAACTTTTCACTCACTATACAGTAACGACTTAGCACTGAGTGCATATCAGTGTTCTTAAAAATGGAAGGAAAATTAGGTTAAGTTAATGACTTCTCGTCAGTATATGATTAAATCTATAAATTTTTGAAAAATGTAATTCGTCTAGGTATTTCAAACACTTTCTCAACCAACTAGTATAAATTCAACAGCAATCTTATATTACTTTTCAACTTCAACATGTTTAACAATCATCGGCTGTATGAAAATTAGGTTAGGTTAATGCTATGTTAGTCTAAAGTTAGGTTAGTTTAGATTTAAGCTAGCTTAATTATTAATTAAAATTAGGTTGTATGACTTACCTGCAGAAAGGACAAAGAACGGAACTGATATATTTTGGTAAAACAAAAATTTTTTATGTATTTTCTTAACTGGGTTTCTGAAACATCTACGACAAATTTCAAAATTGTAGTAAACATACGCCCACAAATCGTCTTGAATGGATACCAAGCGTGCAAATGCAGATAACTTAAAGAATATTATGTTAGAATGGGGTTTTGGTAATTGAGGTTTAGTTTGCCTTAATATTACGTTAGGTTAAAATTAGGTTAAGTGAACCTGTTGCAACATCCAGCTGTTTTCAGCGCAAAATTTCAATAATAAATGTTTGAAATAAAAACATATAATTTATGCATAGTAGCTCTAATATGCCTACCATAAGTTTTAGAAGAATACATAGGCGTCCGCAGAAAATTTTCCAGGGGAGAGCAAAACAACTAATTACATCAACAAATGTTTACATTAATTATTTCTTTTTGTGTTTTGTTATACAAATAGATTATAGAAGACGCTACCCCCTGTGTATAGGCACTATCAAATATTTTTAGGAAATCCCAATGTGGTTAAAAAATTTTTAGAAACCACTCAGTAAAATTATTGTTTCAAAAATTTAAATTCTTAGTGTTGGCTATTGCTTGACAGGTTCTCTCGAACGCTCTATTTTTTTTTAATTTTTACTTTGAGAGTTCTTCCAAAATATGTTAATAAATGTAGTGGATTTGGTTTGTGAGTTCAAATTAGTGCGGTATTAACGTAAAATTTAAAGAGATATCTAGCTGACATCAGAATACCCATAAAAAAGAGTTGCGCCGATACTGTCGTCCCAGACACTTTTAAATGCAGGATTTCGCATTCACAAATTAGTTGTATTAACTGCTATCGATTGCGGTCAATAGGGCGTTAGTTTATTGAGTTTAAATCAATTTTAAAATTAATACATTAAAGGGCGCACTTCGCGGTGCACTTCTACGCTTCTGAATGTGTTGATAATGTCCAGTTCATAGATAATTCGTTAAAATTTTAAGCCAGGCAAAGCGTCCCATGGCCGAGGGTGTAAGGTTACCTATCTCAATCACTTTTACGATTATATTTTGTGGAACCTTTTACTAGGTTTCAGGGAGGAGAGGGCAAATATCCCGTTTGTCCCCCTCTGTGGGCGCCCATGGAAATATACGAAGTGGTTAACCGTTAATTCCTGTTCGAAAATTAGGTTGACTTAATATTTTGCTTGTAGAGGTGACGTTTAGATTATACTAAAGTTAGACTCATTTACATTTATGTTACCCTAAGATATGTTCCAGTGAATATTAGCTTAAATGGATTAACGCAGTTTTTAAATTAAAAGTCAACCTTGATTGATTAATAATTTATATATTAACTGCATATCCCTTCCACCCATCTTAAGTTTTTGTTGTCGCAAACACACCGTTGAGAAAACACAAACTCATCCATCACATACAGTGCAAATTCGTAAGCAGTTATACGTTTATACTGAAAGACGGTTTGCTGTAACCTAGACGGTTACTCAATACCAATAAACATTTATATGATCAGTTAGCTGTTACGCATCTTTACACAGTATACAACTTACATCCCCAGACTGTTAAGGTATATTAATAAAATTAATCTTATTTATAATAACAGTGATATCATTGTTATGCATTTTGGGATCAAGGGAAAAAGTCATAATGCAAATGACACCACGAGGACTTAATAGCAAAATTCAATTCTATGGGCCTACAATTTCATTCTAACCCCTGATTTTAATGATCTTCCAAAGAAAATTTCCAAACATTTATTAAAATGCAACTCCCGCAAAATATTTTAAAAATAGTCCATATTATGAAAACGGTTAATTAAACAAAACTGCATTGATTGGGGAAAATAGCGGATGTAATGTACGATAAACGTAAAGTTGTTTTATAATTATGCATCTCAACACAATCAAGGTCCACACAATAGTGCTCCAAAGATTCACCACCCGTTGCAATTATGTGTAATACAACCTCGATCTCATATAATATTTCTGGAAGATATGAATACCCTATACATTGGAGCGCATGTTACACTTTTGGATGGGCATTATTTTCAGCAAATAGTACACCACTGTCTGTGGGCGAAGAAACAATTAGGCAAAGAAGAACATAATGTTTTTCAAAGGAATTAGTTCAATTTTCACCTATTTATGAAGTTCTGAAAGCTGAAACGTGTAATGCAATTCGGGGAACAGTTGGTTCATATAAACTAAAAAATATCACATATCAGCAAAAATTGGGTGAATCATAAAACATCCGTTTTCTCAATAACTTTGCCTTAATTTGCAAATAACTCATAGATAAAATGCTAATTTAATGACAAGATTTCATTATCTAAATTATTTCATGCTTCAAAGCGTACAGCGGGTTCAACTGATTTCATTTAAAATTACTCTTCCATATGAAATCATTTGTTATAACATTGTGATATGTATCGTATGTATATTTTACAATAATTAATATATCAGAACAATATTATCAATAATTACAACCAAGTTTATTAGCTTTCTGTGTTTTATGCATATTGAAACGCGATACACGTCATTGTCAAAAGCAATAAAAGTCAATTTAATGGCTAATTCACCCAGAAATACGTATAAATCAGCAGAAAGCCAATGAAATATGTTGCAATTATTAATAATATTAATTTAATTTGTTGATTTTATGAATTTCAAGGAAGTAAAACAAGAAACAACTAGCAAATACCTTAGTTTAGTCTAAAGTTAGGCCAGTTTAGATTGACATATCCATACAGTATGTTTATAAAACGTTTGAAAAACGTCCATATTAACATTGAAATACCATGTTGGTTATTGTTATATTGATGTTTGATTTTTGAGTAGCATTTTGAATAAAACCAAATTAATAACATCTCGGATAACATGAATTGGACGTTTATGAAAACGTTTAAAAATATATCTTGAAATTTGTATTTAAAAAACGTAGAAGAATCAGGCAACATATTCTGATGCAGAATACGAATTGAATCTTGATTAAATGTGCATGATAACTTTTAGAAAACGTTATCATGCACATTATGTAAAATTTTTATGTAACGTTAGGTTTCTTCAATTTTCTTTGAATTGTCATAATCACCACAACGGAAATGTTTTCATTCTGAAAATAATAATATCTAAATTTCGCCGGATATACATTTTTTATGCTACACCTTTACTACAACCAAATAACAAAGTAATTACTCAGGAAGCAGCCTTAAGGATGTATTCATTTCTTCAATATTTTCCTGAGAAACATTTTCAGCATACAAATTCCATATCAAAAAACTGAAACGTAATGTAGTTAAAGTTTCTTCCCCGTATATTTATCAAGGGCCTCCTTAGTGACAACTAATTTGGTATCTTCCCAAACAGCATTAGTACCACTCAGTAATAAAAACATTTGATAATTTCCGCCTCATCTTTTATAAATTACAGTTTAAATTACCAAAGGGGAGTCTGAAAAATGAACCACCGCTACACTTCTTAAGCTTAATGGTAGATGAACAAAAAGTAAGCAGAGGAACGGAAACTTGTCGGCTGATATAGATGTAAGGCGAGATATCCCTAAGTACCTAAAGTAACCAAGCGCAACCCACCCAAAAAACTCATTCCAACAACAAACTATCCTCAACGAAAACAAGCAGACATGTGTACCGACAGCTGTGAAAAGTAAACTAAGAAATAAATTAAGACGGGGTGGCAAACTAAGACAAAGGCCCTCGACCATGCGATCTACAGATAACCGATATAAGCCCCAGTATAGCCCCTTACAGGGGCGTTTATTACGCGAAGTCAATTTATCCAGCTTTGGCCGATCCAGAATTGCATTTATATTTTATTTATACCTCGAAGTCGGAAATTTTGGCCGCTCTTAGCGATAACTTATACTCTATTACTTATAAATTTTTATTTCGTCACCCACCAGAAACGGGGGCGTCCTCCTACATAGTCGATCCATAAGTGCATTCGTGTCTCATGCCAAGGTTAATGAACTGTAAATAATTAAAATGAGAGTTCACTTGCATTTAAATATGAAAGCGTAGGGGGACAACGAATTTACAAAAGGCGCTGCTG
>JABXWE010028836.1:0-17933 GCA_014611495.1 Limonius californicus | reverse complement strand
CTAATCTCTAGCCTATGGCCGCCTCATTTTTGTATTAAGTGCGCAAAATGAGTGTTTTTTTAATGGCGCATGAGAATGTTAGTTTTAGTCGAGACCGTTAGGTCGAGACTCAAAACTCATTCGAAAACCCCATTAAAACACGAATTGTGCACGAAATACAAACAACTTTTTTTCTACAGCAGTCAAAAAAGTAAGAAAGTAACAGTAATAATTATTTTCTCGATTATTTCCAAAAAATTCTCTGATATTTCAAGTTACCGCTGAGTTCATATGATTACGATGGTAAATAAAAGTGACAGTTGAAAAAAAATTTAAAGCGGATTTAATTTTAATGGATTCCAGCAGTGAAAACGAAGAAATAAATGAAATTGCAAGTGCAGCAATTTCTAATCTTTTACCGGCAAAATCAAGACCACAGTATGAAAAAACTTTTGATCAGTTTCGGCAGTGGTGTTCTACGAAAAAAATTGGAAAAGTAACAGAAAATGTTTTGCTGGCGTATTTCAAAGAAAAATCAACCACCTTAAAATCACCAACACTTTGGTCGTATTTTTCGATGTTGAAGGCCACTTTGAGCGTTAAAGAGAATATCGATATTCGTAAGTTTACAAAATTAGTGCCCTATCTGAAGAACAAAAGCGTAGGTTACAAAGGAAAGAAGTCGAAAGTTTTAAGCAAAGAGGACGTCAGTAAATTTATTAATGAAGCAGATGACAATATGTATTTGCTAATGAAGGTAAATTTATTATACTAATGTAATACAAACCTAAAAAATAGTTGTTCCATTTATAGACGGTGTTAATTTTGGGCATATCTGGAGCCCTTCGACGTGAAGAATTAACTAAAATGAAGACGACTGATATACAAGATAAAGAGTCTATCTTAATTGTTAACGTGCCTTACTCAAAAACCCACTGCGAACGAACATTTACGGTTTCAAATGTTGAAAATATAAAAATTATTAGAAAATTTAAAGTTTTGCGACCCCCAAACGCGATTAGCGACCGGTTCTTTTTAAAGTATACCAACGGTAAGTGTGTAAATCAAAATGTGGGAATCAACAAAATGGGAGAAATACCAAGTTTGATTGCGAAGTGGCTTAACAAAGACGAACATAAAAGATATACTGGTCATTGCTTCAGAAGAAGCTCTGCCACTCTTTTGGCGAATGCAGGAGGTGATCTGATTTCAATTAAACGTCACGGAGGGTGCAAAAGCAGTACGGTTGCAGAAAGTTATATTGAAGATTGTTTAAAGAATAAAATTGAAATTGCGAACAAGATTCAACCTTATTCCACAGAAGAACGGAGAATACCTCAACCATCCACATCTTCTTGTTTTGATAGCGGCAATTTTCATTTGCAGCCGTCCAGTTCAAAAGAGATTACAAACGGCGATCAAAGATTAGGAAACTTAGCACTATGCTCCCAGTCTTCACTCACCCCTTCAGGGATAAATGGTGGAACATTTTCTTCATGCACCTTCAATTTTCATTTTTCAAAGTAATTATTAGAAGTGTTATTTATATTTTGTAATTAGGTTGTTAATAAAACCATTAAACTTCATTAAAATTACCTCTGGTTATTCCTCTCTTCATTTCTGTTACTGTCAATCTAATTTCATGTTCAAAGTGAAAAAAAAATATTTTTTCACCGTGAAAATTTTTTGTACGCTTGTGTGCATAGTAAGTGTACAACTATTATAATAAAACAATAATAATATCAGTCAATGCAACAAGAAAATTTCACAATTTTTGTCGGTTTAAACAAATTTGTTTAATTTTGTCCAGTTAAATGCAAACCAAGTTAATATTGGTGGCATTTTAATTACAACAACCCTATTATTGACTCATCATGTATACAGTTTACTGGGGTTATTTTTATAAAATAACCAATGCATTTGCTAGGGGAATTATTTCCGAACCACCCAGCATAACCCATTACCTCGAAATTTCCAAAACTTAACATTGGCCAGTCAGTTTGCTTACCCTTTGATTGTTTTCTGTCTCAACTTTTTAACCTACACTACAAAAATGAACACATGGAACGAATCTGCAAAAACAACAACACCGATAAGTTGTACCACCGCGCAAACACAAAACAAACGAAACTAACTAATCTAAGGCGTGTAACTCGTGTGTCTTTTGCGTCTAAAAACCAGCGCGAAAATACTCCGCAACCTCCACCACTTGCTGTGTCTGTGTGGCTTCCGTTCGCTGGTTGCTGGCAGCCCCATCTTTCCCCTCTCCTTGACCCTGATTTCCCGCACCAGAGTGTGGAAGGCGTCATCAACATACGTACGCAAGGCTGCCGACGTTTCATAAAAAGGACACCCAAACTGCCTTGCTAACGTCTTGCCCTCTTCCGCCGTTACTTTTCGCTGCATCTGGAGGTCGAATTTATTACCTATTAGGACTAGAGGCGTATCCTCAGATGCCCGCACTTTCTGGATCAGTTTACGATATTCCAGGGCTTCTTGGAAACTATGTCGATCAGTCACGCTGTAGCAAATTAAGAAACCCTCGCCACAACGCATGTATTGATCTCTCATGGCCGTGAATTCCACCTGTTAAGAATGTGTTTTGAATATTTAATTGCTCATGACTGTTTAATAATGTTACCTGTCCAGCTGTGTCTAAAATGTCCAACAGGGCTGGCTCTCCATCAATAACAGCTTGCTGTTGATATGAATCCTCTGCATAAATCATTAGCAATTATTCAATCAACCTTTTCATCCTCACACTTACCTATTGTTGGATCATGATAGTCCAGGAAGCTATGGCTTACAAACTGTAATGTAACAGCTGCAAAATAACAGATATTAAACGTTTTGATAGAAACAAACCGTTGACCATACCTGATTTGCCCACACCGCCATCTCCCAGCACCACGATCTTATAGACCCGCAAACCACCTCTTGTATTTAAGTCATTGCTGACTCCAGCCGTGGGTTTGTCTATTTCTATCTCGGAGTCCTTCTTGTGGGACTCCTGCCTAGATAATTTGCCCCTTCTTTTGTGACCGCTCGAGCTGGGGGTCACTTCACCGGCCATTTTTGCTGGTTTTGCACCCAGAACTGCGGATTAAGTGGCGGTGGCACAAAATTCAACGGGTTTCTCTTGCAATTTTCAAGAATAACTACATTTTTGGAGTACAAGTGCTGTCTGTGCTGTAAGGTGTTTCACATTTGACATTTAACTTTTGATTTAGAGCGGCGACCGTAGCAGCATCTGGCGGGATATTTAATATAAATATAAATTCGTTTACAGTCTATTTCAGAAATGTTAACCGATGTTAACCCAAGTATTCACAGCAGTAGCATACGATTAGAAAGAACTGAGAAACGGCAGCGAATATAGATGCCGCAAATAAATTTACAAATGGTTGACGTAAACGGGATTAAGTTAATTAGTGGATGCGTGTTTATATGAGGCAAATCTGCAGAAAACTCTTTCATTGCGTTGTCGATAATGCTTTCATTGCTTGCAAATTTAAACGAAAAGTGTTATTTGTCGTTCATACTGTAACTCATACAATTGTGGTCATAAAAGCTTAAATTGAGAAAATCATAGTAAATATCTTTAAAGTAAGTACATGTTTCATATAAATATGATAAAAAAAACCTGGGCAAGTCATATACTGAATAAAAGCACATTTCATATACTTTAAATCTTATAAATAAGTTACGAAAAAAACATACATGTATTTAAAGTACGGACAGGCAGTAAATAACAAAAAAATAGCATGGAAAAGGTAAATAAATTAAAATGCCTATGGGAAATGATTCCGGGGATATCCGAATACTCGGTTCCACACCCTGCTGCCACTTTAACCCTGTTTGAGGTATAATCTATCACGATTGATTTTCCATCCAACAGGCTGTGGAAATCTGGGGGAATGTGCGGTATCATTGAAATTTGTCAATTAATTAAGTTGGGTTATGCTAGTTTTTCTTGATCGAGGTTATGTTTCTTTGAAAGCAGGCAATGTTGCCAGTGGAGCTTGTTTGTTCATTTAACGTCCGCCTATATACTTCTACTCAATATTGGTTTATAATACTTAGATATAATAATGATTTCATTATAAATAAAATAATAACTATAATTTAAATGTTGTCGTAACACATACAAAGTGATTTTTTAAAAAGTCAATTGCAGTAGTCTATGGATTGTCCCGTCTATATTAAGCTTTAGAATCTGACAATATGAAAATTGTAACAGAAAGAAATCTTCACGAAAAACCTGTAATTTACTTACCTTAATAAATTACAAATCAGTTGCAACTAAATACTTGTTCATTTTCACATTTTGTTGGGTCAAAATTTTTAACTACCTGAACTGTCACACAGTTTGACATACAGGTAAATGTCATTCAAAGCTCATTACAGCTGACTGCAGACGGAATAGCTTTTTTTCTAGGCTTGCTGCAATTGACTTTTTAAAAAATCACTTTGTATATACACCAAATACATATTGCTGTTCTTTTTACACGAGAATTCTGAACTCAAATCGTATGTATACAGAGCATATTCCACGCCATTCTTTGTTGTCCTATATTTAGGTCTTGCAGCAAATTAAGAAGAATTAACGTCCATGCCGCTCATGTTTCAAATTGATATTATGGTAGTCCAGTGGTTGACTGTTTGCCTCTGGTGCTAAGAGGCCCAAGTTCGTATTCCACTGAGGTCAGTGTTTTTCTCGGGCGATATAAAAACTGTAAAACACTCATTCACAATTTAGATGCCAAAAGAATATCCCCTACCCTATTCCACCTTCATGCTATCACTAGAAGCACAGTATAAATATCTACGAATGTAGAATTCGTATACTGTGCTAGAAGTATCTGAATCATCGGCACCCTTGTAACGTGTGATTTCTGACGCATGGTGTATATTAGGAGTGGTTATACTGCGAGCTTCGATTTAAATATTTGTCCTCATATTTTGGTGGTCTGCGCATCGATCGCGCATTTCCGATTTTGGAATTCCGCAGTCAAGTGAAGAGAGAACGCTTTCAACTTTCAACAAGTGCAGTCTTGAATTTTTAATTAACGTCGTTACGACAGGAAGTTTTCCAATTTTGTAAATTTTCAAGTTATAAAGGGAAGTTTAACACGGTTGTGTATTAGTAAATTTTTCCCTGGGAGTATTCCTAATTTTTGTGCACTGTGGGAAGTTTTTCTTCTGCCAATTTTACATCTTTTTGGTAAGCTAAACTAGGTTCTCATTTCATTTGTTTCTTTTCTAAGACAATTGAATTTATTTAGGCAATTATCAGTAGCCGAAAGAGTGGCATCTATGACATTAAGCAATTAGCAGTTGGAAGTGTTGAATCGTCCGAAAATAGATCGCAATTATAACGTTCCGCCGAGAATTTCCAGACACCTGTTCTACCTTGTATGATCGAGAAACAGATGGGCGGTAAGCGAGTCCATTGAATGAAGACAGCAACGCTCAAGGTTGGTTAGAAACTTTCTTTTACGTACCTGCGTTGGGTTGATAAGCCCACAGAATTTCGAAAACTAGCCAAAAATCTAGCAACGACAACTCGTTAATTGCGTAGTAATATAAATAGTGAAATAAAATAAATATTCGACAAAATTTTTGTAATTAGTTAAATATTTTAATTATAAACACTCCTGTTCAGATTTAATTCACTTTGTATTTGATAATTTGTTAAATGGCCTGCAAGGTACGAGATATTCTTTTCTGATTAGAAGTTCATAACAAAATAGGGAGAATTTAGCGTATTATTAATACCTTCCGTGCGTATATAAATACCAATTATTTTGGAGTAATTAATCTAGTTTTACATATATACGAGATCTCGCTATATCGTCGATCTAGACCGGTTTTCGGGGGTTTATTTAATATTGTAGAAGCGGAGTAACGCTTCTTTATTTTACAACGAATTACGCATTATTGCTTTCCCTGGTAATTTTGATTCAGTTGTTACTAATTTAAATCTGAGACAGTAGCATACTGTGGTCCGTTCATTATTTTTTTTCTTGAATGTGAATTGATGTATGTAAATATACTTGGGATTGTTTTTTTGTATTGTGTATATTTCAGACATATATATACTTTTGTATTGGGTAATTATTATTAATTTTTTTTTGACCATTATATGGGAATTCTGTCAATGATCACTGTGTTTTATTCTGTCTTGGAGAATAAGTTTAATATTACAAAGCAAGGTAAGTTCGCATCCAGGAAGATTCCTGTTTATCCAAAGTCATCTTCAGGGAGGAAAGGGTTTTTTTAAACAGGTGGCGCCTAGGCTTACATCGAACCACCCTTCTTCGACTGTAGCTGGTCGAACCCTTGTCCTTGATATCTGGATCTTGCTTAGAAATTGATACTTCGTCTTTGTGTGTATAAAACTAATTTTGTTGCCGCCGTCTTATAACTAGGCGTCACACCCTCCGATTCTGAATCAGATTCCCCAATTGAAATGATGAAAGGAGGAATATTTTCAAACGATAAATTTCCCATATGTTTTGTCCAGTCTTCCGAAATAAGTTTTTCACAATGCTCACAGTTGCGCTTTTTCAAAATTTCGTCAGTTACGTATCTTTTATTTCCGTTTGCTGCAAAAGGTTTAATTAACTCCCAAAGTTTTTTCTTGGTAATTTTGCCCTGAATTTCGACATTGTAGTGGTTAACCAACCATTCCTGCAATACACCTTTTTTGCAAGAAAATGTGGGCGGCTTGTCAAACTGCACTGAATGATAAGGTGCGTTGTCCATAACCACGACAACCAATTTTGAAAAATTTCCCCATTCATAGTTTTATGATACCTAGTCCCTGTCGTTGTTCTTTGAGTATAGTAACATGTCGCACCCTCCCAAAAAGCCTAAATTACATCCCACATTCAAAATCGTGAACCTCTTCCCCTCATTAATTTTGGCTGGGTTACTTTTAAGTACGGTTTCGTGTACCCATTGACGACTCGCCGATCCATTTTCGTAGATCCACGTTTCGTCTAGGTACACGAATGTCACATTTTCACTTGAATTTTGATATTGGAGAAATTGTCTCAAAAATTTAATTTTGGATGCAACGACGTGTTTTTGTTCACATAAAATTTTGCATCCATTCATCATTTTGTGTTTGTAACCCATTGATTTAATAATTTTGAACAACGTAGTCCTGTCCCCCTTGTATTCCAAATTTTCGAGAGTCAGCCAAGAGTTTGTCGAGAGTAAAATGTTCATTCTTCAGATGATGCTGCCAAATTTGTCGTTGCAAATCTTTTCTAAACGTGTAATTTAAGAAAACGTCCGTCTTAGCGCGTATACTACAAATGGAAGATTTCAAAACATCCTGTCCTTGTGACAAAATGTCCCTTATAGAACGCTCAGATACCTAAAATTATAAGTAATTTGCAATTGCATATTTAAGAAATAATACATGCTTACCCCAAATATATCAATTAATCGATTTATAATCGTAAATCGTGTGAAGTCTGGCCTATCTCTTTTATAATGGTTGAAAGCTTTCACAATTTGCAGTTTAGTAACATTGCTAATAACTTTCACCATTCTGACAATTAAGTAGGTATAATATATTATGTGTTTTATTAATTCTAAACTTACTAGATTATTTTAGAAAAGTTGGGGACTCTAGAGCTGGCAACAGGGCAATTTCATTCTAACATTGCTAGAAATAAATCAAATAATATTTAAGAAAGGCAACTTAAGAAGAAAAACACAGCCTGCTGGATGGCAAATCAATCGTGAATAGTGTATAGTTAGTGACGTGGCGCACTAACCCAGGGGGACCGACGGTTTTAGGTACCTACTCTCCGAGCCACCGTGCGGGTTGCAGCGTTAGAGCGAAGATTTCGGTCACCCATCCAACTAGGCACCGCGCGGATCGTTCCTTAACTTTGAGTATTGTTTTACTAGTACTCGCGCTCGTCCGCCACGCTACCTCACGTGGAAAAGGTAATAGGGTGACAAGAGATGAACAAGATAGAGAAGACTACAGAAATAAGAGTTTGGTTATTACTTGCACTATAAATAAATAGTCAGTAAGTATTAACCTATTTTATTTACATAAATTTACAATTGAAAGTAGTGATTAATTACAAGTTAAATATAGATGTGAATGTCAAGAGCCGGCTAAATGAACTGGCTTTTCTTCCCGGTGCACCTAGGTGATTCAACTTTTCACCTTCGTAGAAGGGGTGGAAGCTGCCTCGCTAGAAGTTTCCCACGGAAGTAATTCCTGGAAGGTAGCTATAAGTTTTATTTACAACAGCGGCAATCCGCTGGCTAGCACCAGGACCTAAGTGCTTCTTGTCGCGATACTGCAAAGTGCGCTATTGTAGTAGGTATGTCCGGCTTAAGCTACGTATTGTATCTCACCGGACGGTAGGCATCGCAACCCCAGGGGTCGCCGCCACAAGAGAAACATAGTTAATGAAGTAGTAAGAGAAGCTAAAAGGAAAAGCTGGGCGGAGTTCGGGAAAGAGCTCGATCAAATATATGAAACAAACAATAGAAAATTCTGGAACACCATAAGAAAACTCAAGGGTAGCAAAAAGAAAGGGATAAAAGGCATAAGGAATGAGAGTAACGAATTTAAATCGGAAGTACAGGATATACTAGGAGTATGGGCAGAGCATTACTCAAAGAAATTCGAAACATTACAAAGAGACAGTGTGAGACGAAGAACAATAGACACTGAGGAAGATGAAGAAATAATAGGAAGAGAAGAAATACTGGAAGAAATAAATCAAGAAGAACTAGATGAAGCAGTGAAAAACATTAAACTAGGAAAAGCAAGCAGACAAGATCAGATTGACCCGGAGATGATAAAATATCAAGGAGAGAAAGAAAAAGAATGACTCTTAAACATATTCAGGAAAGTATGGCAGACAGAGGAAATCCCAGAAGAATGGCAAGAAAATATAATAATCCCAATACACAAGAAGGGAGAATTCGCAAATTGCGAGAACTATAGAGCTATATGTCTGTCATGTACCAGCTTCAAACTTTATACGAGAATAATGGAAAGGAGATTAAGAAAAATCATTGATAATAAATTAGAAGATGAACAAGCGGCATATAGGACAGGAAGACAAACAAATGACAACATACACATCCTGAGCAATTTAATAGAGAAGAAAGAAGAAAAGGGAGAAGAACTATTCGTAACCTTCATAGACTTACAAGTTGCCTCAGACTCAATTCAGAGGAAAATAATTTGAGAGTGCCTAGATCAATTAGGGGTACCAAGGAAATGAATATGGGTTATACGTTATAGAGAGTATATACAATAAATTATATGGAGTGGCCAAGATAAACGGGGAGGAATCAGAGAAATTTAGAATGGACACGGGAATAAAACAAAGAGATAGTCTAGGCCCACTGTTATTTATAGTGGTAATGGGCAGATTATTAAAGAATACCAGAATAAAAACAAGACAGTGCCAGACAGTAATAGGATAGGACAATAGATTAATACCAATAAAGATTGATTGTCTTATGTACGCAGATGATATAGTCCTAATATCAGATACCCACAGAAAAATGAAGCAACTAACGGAAATACAGGCGGATGAAATAGGAAAACCGGAAATGGAGGTGAAGATCAATAAATGTAGAACAATGATAATTAATAATAAATCGGAAGAGGAAATAAGAGAAATTGATATTAAAGGGATTAACTTGGAAAAAGTGACAGCATATACGAATACCTTGGGAGCGTAATATCGGAAGATGGGAAGATAGACCTAGATTTAGCTAACAGAACAAAAAAGAGCGTAAGGATCTATTACGCATTAAACAAAACAGTATTTGGAAAAAGAGAAATAGACATGGACACGAAATTAAGGGTCTACAATGCAATAGTAGTACCAACGTTGACATAAGCAAGCAAGTCATGGGCAATGCAAGACAAACATGAAGGAAAAATCATTGCAGGAGAAATGAAACACTTTAGAAAAATAACAGGGAAAACTAAGATGGACAGAGAGAGGAATGCACATCTAAGACAAATAGTCCAGCAAGAAGCAATTACAAAGAAGATTGAGAGGAAACAACTAAACTGGTACGGTCATATACTAAGAATGGACCAAAACAGACTAGTAAAGATGATAATGGAGACAGGCAGAATGGAAAAAAGAAGAACTGGAAGACCCAGAAAAAAACGGGCTACAAAGAATAGAGGATTTAGGCAGACAAAGAGGAAAGACGAGAAAAGAGATGAAAGCACTGGCGATGGACCGGAAGGGATGAAGAAATTGGGTCAAGAAATCGCAAGACAATAATCCGACACCCTTCAGGGTATAAGGATTCTAGAAGAAGAAGAAGAAAATAAAATTGTGTTATGCAGTTTGGGCCTAATTGTTGCTGCATTTCCTAAAATACGTAATGTTTTTTTCTTTGCATATGTATTAATTCTGGTATCAGCAAAAGCATTACATATATATTTAATAATTTGTACTTCATGCAAATCTTCGCACATGTTAACAACAGGATGTGGTGGTTGGAATAAAATATTTATTTTTGACACAAAATGCTGCATAACCACAGTTAAAATTCAGTTTTTAAAATTTGGCTTGTGTGTATAGTCAACACAATCTCACTTCTGAAAGCCTTGTCAGTGTAATTAATAATTTCGATTACACCATCTGATGGTATACATAATTTACTTCTTGAAATAAATCTTGTAAAAGCATAATGAGTATTTATATTGATGGAATCATTATGGCCAGGAACATAATCCTGCATTAAAATCTGTTGGTAATGTACACATTCATTCTTTTTTATAATTTTCTTGTAATGAAACCTCCTATATATATATATATATATATATATATATACGATAAGATATTTTCTTGAATTAAGAAAGTGTAATTATATCAAGCCGACACATCAATTGTATTATTGCATGATCAGTTACACTGTCCTCTGAGATAGCAAATACAGGTGTACCTTCTAAGCCCTTATCGATGCAATTTGAATTTATGTTAGCTTTTACACTATTTCGGAACAGAAGTTTTCTTTTAGTGTCCATTTAAATTGTAGTGCATTTGGATTGCTATTCCACCCACCACATGACCGAATACAAGAAAAATATAATTCTAGATGATCTTGACTACATTTATATCTTAGAAAATATTTAAGCGGTTTTTCAATATTACAAAATAGGTCTAAAGCTAAATTTTGGACACTAAAAATGTTAATTAGAAAACCAAGCGCAAATGGTTTTCTTGCATGGCGTAAATTACTAATACCCGATATTTTTAAATGTTTTATATAATTTACAGTTTCCTGAAAAATGTTTTTCCAGTAACTTTTCTTTTTTAATAAAGTGGAGATTGATAGCCTTGCTCATACACACTTCTGGAGTTCATTATGTCGAAAATTCTATCAAAAAATCTTAAAAATTCGGTTGTAGCTTCACATCCAACAAAATCCTTGTGCCTGGTTAACTTTAAAAAATCAATTGCATGAGTAACACTGCTGCTAATGGTTTGAGCAGCTAATTGAACATTCATTTCTTTATGATGAAAATCAATGTGAGGGCCGGATAAGCGATTTGCTAGCTTCAAATCCTCTTCTTCCTGTATACGATGAAGTTTGCGCACATATTCAAATTTTATTTCACCGGAATGAGAGGTTAAAGCAACTTCTGCAAATGCATTCCTGCACAATTTTAGCATATGGCAAGGATCAAGAATGCAATATATATTGCTATGATTTTGTGGATGTTCAAATTTTGGCGAAATATTATCTGGACATAAATTACAACCCAAAAAGTCAAATGTTTTTATATTTGTAATTGCACCATCACAAGTGATTGATCTTACAACTATGCCTATTTCAAATAATTTTTGTGTAGCTAGATGTATTAATTGACTTTGTACCGCAGCAGTTATTTTATTCACATAAAAATAAGCAAGTGGACATTTAAATTTCTGTGAATATGATACTATCTGAAAAACTGAAGCTTTTGTTGCAATTTCTTCAGAATTTATATTAGAAATTCCACCAAGATCAACATATCCACAATATTTTCCTTTCTTTTGACCAAAAACTATCTCCTTGCGTATTGTCACTGAATCAAATAATAAAGCTGCATTTTGCAAATAGTCACATGTATTCACATTCTCTTCTAAAAAGTTAAAAACTTCAGTCAAAAAACCCACTTCACAATCATGAGATGACAACCACTTTCATAACACTGTACTGTGTCGTAAACAAATTTTACTTCCTCGCTTTCGGAGAATAGAAATACAGGGTAAATGGAAATTCTTTCATTTCTTGCTTATATCGTCTTTGGGTCTTATTTTTAGTTGAATGTTGCAGCTTTACTTCTGAACAAATCTAAAGAAACCCCTTCAAAGTTATTAGTCAAAACTCCTTCTAAATTTGACGAACACTTATTGTTATTTTTTAAAAGTCCAACTAGGTCTTTCATACTGTGAATTCTATTATCTCTCCTTTTCAATTTTTGCTGTAAAGTTTTAATTCGGCGTTTCATTTTAATTTCTGCCATGGATTTTTAAACGGCTAGGAGTAGTCTGTGTACTAACTGCAATTTTCCCAGGAAGATGTGTATCAATCTCTCTCAACCCACTACTCGATGACTGCAAGTTAAAAAAGATTAATTAATTAGATAGGTATATTCACAGAAAGAAAATAATTTTTTAACTCGCTTGTATTACGGAAAGAGAAGATGCACGATGCTGCATGATCTTCCTTGGAACTGTAGATTCCTTCAATAAATGTTTCGGAAATTTAAAAATTGAAGAGACGGCATCTTTTTTTAAATGTTCTTATTTAAGAACGACTCTAAGTAACTATTTTCAGTAAAATGTTGACTACATATAAGTGTGTTTGTATTTGGTTTAAAATTTTCATAAACAGCCTCAATCCACAGTTTTAATATTTCAGAACGATTTAATGGAAATCTGTTAAAATTGATATGTCAATAATCGCTGCTACCCCGAAAATGTTACATCATCTAAACATAACGTATGGGTATCCTTACCTATGAAACCGTATATTTCCATTAGGGTTCCATTCATTAGCACAATTATATGCACAACAGAATTTTAACATTTTGAATACTAAACTTTAAGCAATAAAAATATAAAACAGCGAAAACAGCAAATAAAATTATTCTACTCGCGTACTTGTGTATAACAAGGACGTCCAGCCACGCTGCAGCTACTAACTCTTTCTAACAAGTGAGACCGGGTTGGTTCTGTTATCGTATTCTGCATATTCGTTCCAGTTATAGTTAAGGTACGCGTCCATTGGAGACGGGCCGGGTCGCACCGGGGCGATTCGCATTTTTTACAACTGCTTTTATTAGCGACGCATCGAGACGGACTGACGGGACGACGTGAGCGGAGTTGTCATCCATCGAGTTTGCTTTCAATTTATCGAGATGGATAGTTCTGACGAAGAACTTTTTTTGTTTCAAATTTTGTTTGAAGAAGAAGAAAGATTAAAGAATAATCAACGACGCCGGCGAAAACATAGGTTCTGGGTGCATGATATATAGGTACAAGAAGAGGAGACTTTATGGAGAGTTCCATCATCTGTTTCCTGAATTAAGAAAGGATCTAGTAAAATTTTTCGCCTACTTTTGGATGTCCTATGAAAAATTTGAAGAACTACTCAGTTTACTGCATGAAGATTTATTAAAATAAACAACTTATTTCCGAAGGCCAGTTGAACAAATGTTCAAGCATTGGCAGGTAATAAATTGAATATACCTAGTGACAAGCGCTTTCCAAGAACTGAAGACAATGACGATGCTGTACCTCACGTCATAGTTGCAATTGCAGCATTCCCTCTAGGAAGACACTTGATGAGACCTTATCCCGGTAATCAAGTTGTAATGGACGAAGAAAAAAAAATTCAATTACAGATTGAGTAGAGCACGCCGCGTAAGTGAAAATGCCTTTGGGATATTGACGAGAAGATTCCGGATTTATGAAAGACGCTTATCAATGTCCCCTGAGCATGTGAATATTGTAGTAGCTGCTACGTGCTGCCTGCATAATTTTTTAATCAATTGCTCAACATACTGATGGGCGGGAATGCAACCCAAATTGCACTATACTATAGGTAGTACCTACGAGATTGTTTTAATATTTCTCCTATTTCTTGCCATATATTTTTTCTTCGTTGCTCATCATGATATCTATGATCTCCAGTATCATAGATCTCTTTATACTCTGACACCAATGAAATTAATAGTTCCTCATTCATTTTGTAAATAATTAATGAATATTCAAGACAAATTCCACCCGCTCATCTCATCAACCATCCGTCAGCACTGCGTCTACTGGAAGCGGACGTGTCGAAACTCGTCGCAGCGCCTGCATAAATCCGCCTTGCAACCAACTTGCCAGCCCGTCCCGTCGCGACCCGTCCGAGTCAGCTGCAAATGGACGCAGTTGCATTTGAATCTATGGTAAGCGGTTTTTTGCGATGCGATGCGACCCGACCCGTACCGCCTAGTAGACGCATACCTTTAAGGTGCACTTAGCTAAGTATCACCTTTGATAGCGCAGATGTGGCAACAGTGTTCTGCTACTAGCCGACACGTCACAGAGTAAGTTGGTGTTTCCGTAACGTTAATAAGTGGTTGTCTCTATTGCCTTCGCTTTTTCGTATAAATCTATCGCGTTCTAGTGGGTGGTGGTTTACAATAATGGTAAAATGAACAGTTTATTCAAAATTTAGCCTAACATAACCTACAAAATCTGACCAGTGGTGAAAGGAGAACGTGTTTATTTTGTGTTTGAATTAAGGAAGTTTGCTGTGGTTTCAAAAAATGAATGTCGAAATAATAAAAAAAAAAGGTAGCTAATTTTAGCACCCAAGAGCATGCCACGTTATTGAATATTGTGGCAAAATATAAAAACATTATTGAATGTAAGAAAACAAATGGGACCACCTGGAGGGAAAAAGAGAACGCTTGGGTGAAAGTTACCCGTAAGTTTAATGCACAATCCCCAAACGACAATTATAGAACCAAGGAGTCGCTGAAAAAGTTCTACGAAAACAAAAAAAAAAGAAAACAAGGGAGGTAGCATATCTCGACAGGAGCCAAATTCGAGGAACAGGTGGGAGTGCTTCTGCATTGCCGGCGAAAGACTCATTACATGATTTAACGTTGTCAATTGTGAATGAAAAAACTGTAATGGGTCTCTCAAATCCTTTTGATGGAGACAGCGGTGGATCCAACATTTTGGACGATGTGGGCTTTTGTTGGCAAAAGGATATTCCATCGGACGTGGAAGTAGTGGACGCAGAAAGCTGCACTATTGTTACTGCGAATAGCAGCTGTGCGGAAGCAGCTTTGTCCTTGCCTTCCTGTAGCTATAATTCTGCCAGCATCATTCCCATGGTTGAGGAACAAAAAAATGTAAGTTTTATTTGTGCTTTAATATTCTCACGTTTGTATTTACATCATGTGTTTATTTTTAAGGATAGCAGTGTATCTAGTAATACCTTGGACTGGGGAGACTATAAAATATCTCATTTAAAGTCTCCCTTAAATACAAAATTTTAACTAGGACATCATCCAAAACTTGTTCGTAAAGAAGTTCGTGCAAATCAGCTACAGGAAGTTAATGCTGTAGCTGAAAGCCCAGTATTGAACGCGTGGAGGAGACGGCGAAGGCCTGTTGCTGCCAGTTTGCACACATTTGAATTGACCAAGATATATGCAGAGTTAGCAGAAGTTAAGTTAGAATTAGCTAGAAAGCAACTCGAACTGCTGCAGCAGTCTATGATGGAAAAGAGTGTCAGGGATAATGAGGAGTTCGAACTGCGTAAAGCAGGATTCCTCATGGATAATGAAATAAAGAGGCTCAAATTGAAGCAGTTGAAAGCTTCTTTTGATTAATGTAAATGTAAATACAGTGAGTTTTTTTTAAGACTAGCCACAGGATTTTACATGTTAATTAATACTTCAACCCCCTGTTAACTTTTGTCTTCATAAGAATCTCCAACCCAATAAAGTTGTACGATTTGATGAAGTGCTGAAACAATTTCAATTTATCCATCTAGAAGCAACAAAAAAAAAAACATTTTTTGGATTCCGTTTGGTTTTAATTGCTGCTACTTTTAACTTCTAGTAGGCTGAAATTGACATTTTGTAACTTTGTTCTGACATTAGTAACAATTCAACAAATTGTTATAAGGTTTATTTTCTTGCAAAAATCTCCCTTTCTACCATTAAATTACCTTGCAACTTAAATCATGTATCGTCATTAAATATTTAGTGTTCTTTTCTGGCATTCACACTATTTATTTGCAAATAGCATTTTGTTTCTAATTTGTCTATTCTGGTGCTTTGTCGTTAACAATTTACCATAAAATGATGTAAATGACTAACGTTAATATTTCATCTAAAAGTAGCGCAACGCTTTATAATTTTGACATAAATAAAAGTTAACAGAGGGTTGAAACATTAACATGTAAAATCCTGTGGCGAGTCTTTAATTGTTTACAAAAGCTTCTCTGATATGATCACCAGCACCAGCGGCTTGGGGTTGTGGTATGTTAGGAATTCGACCATCTAGAATTAACTGGTTTAGTACATTCACATCCCCTTCTGCAGGTGGAAGCTCTACATCGCCCATGGCAGTAGCTATGTTGTGCAATACTCCGGTAGCCACAATAACTGTAAGCTGTTGGTTTCTCGGCCTTCCACGAGGACCTACAATCAGCTGGATTTGGAAGGTGGCGCCCACAATTTGACTCGCCCTGTACACAACTGAAGATTTTCTGCCATAAGCGATTTTCACGAACTCCCCCTACTCCTCTGAGCTGTAGGCCTTTTCCATCTATCTGGTTACTGGTCGTCGGAAAAGCTCGATTGGCCCGTAACAAACGTTTGGACTTGTACTGTTCTTGAACTCACCGATTCAATTTTACTACAACTAGCTTTTCCATTGCATTTTAGTCACAACTTTTTTTTCGTTTTAGGTGTCCCAAACAAGAGCAGAATACACGAGAGACAGTTAAATTCCTGAAATTTACGTATTCGCTGCCGACTTAGAGAAAATCATATTACTACCAAGAATGCCAAATGTTAAGGACTGTTTTTTTACATCGAGTCTTATAACATACAACGAAACATTTGCGGCAATGCAAAAGACAAATAGGCATGCTTGTGTTTTATGACATGAAGCTGTTGCAGGAAGAAGAGCAGAAGATGTTTCTGTGCCTTTTTAAAATTTTTATCGGAGATTCGGGATGCCAAAATAGTTATTATATGGTTAGATAACTGTACAAGCCAAAACAAAAATTGGATATTTTACTCCATGCTAATTACTTACATAAATTCCGAGTGTTGCTTTTTGGATGAAATTGTATTAAAATATTTAATAAAAGGGCATAGATTCATGGCAGCGGATGGTTTGCATGGACGCATAGAACAAACGATGACAAAAGATAAAAAATGTGTATGACAGATTTTCAGAACATTTGCGGAAAGCATCACGTAGGATGGACGTCTATTCCACGGAACCACACGATTTTATACAATTAGAAAATAAGATACGCGCTCGAAAAGCTAAAGAAGAAAATGAAACGTAGCCATACTTCCAAGTTATTGCTGTTGCAAAATTTGTGAAAGGTTGCCAGAAATTCTATTACAAGACAAACATTAATGACATTGAATACAAAATGACCACCAACACAGTTAAAAAGAAAGTTAAATTACAATTTCCTAGAGCAACAGGATTGGGACCTCGATGGTCTAGCGCAGCAACGCGTTGCCACTCGAGGTCACACTAAATTGCGCTCGTTGCGCTGTGGTTTCGAATCTAAGCTGGGGCGACCGCATTTCAGTTAGTTAAATTTAGGGTGCATGCTGCATGAATGACTAGTGTGTAAGGGACGCCCGCACCCCCCTGAAGTAATGCGAAAAGCGGTTCGGGGGGGGGGGG
>JABXWE010028835.1:0-12232 GCA_014611495.1 Limonius californicus | reverse complement strand
ACTGGCGCCCTTGGAGGATTTTTCCTCAGCGTTACATCCTTTCCCCGCCTTCAGTAGAGCGCTCTGGCTTAACCGGCGCCCTTGGAGGATTTTTCCTCAGCGTTACATCCTTTCCCCGCCTTCAGTAGAGCGCTCTGGCTTAACCGGCGCCCTTGGAGGATTTTTCCTCAGCGTTACATCCTTTCCCCGCCTTCAGTAGAGCGCTCTGGCTTAACTGGCGCCCTTGGAGGATTTTTCCTCAGCGTTACATCCTTTCCCCGCCTTCAGTAGAGCGCTCTGGCTTAACCGGCGCCCTTGGAGGATTTTTCCTCAGCGATACATCCTTTCTCCGCCTTCAGTAGAGCGCTCTGGCTTGAGCGGTGCTCCTGGAGGATTTTTACGTCCGTCCTGTGGGGATTTCCTTAACTCGGACAAGCTAATTTACAAGATATATTACCCTGACTAGGTTTTCTACAGTTTCCCTAGTCTGTATAGGTGAATACCGGGGGTAAAAGAATGACAAGTCGGCCTGCAGCTGCAGTTTTGGCCTTGTGGTGTAATTTACACAATAAATGTTTTAAACCTCTACAGCGTTTTATTTATCAAGTTCAGCTACTTAGATTTCGAACCTGTTACTACATAAAAAAGAATAAGAAACACAACACAACGTACATCATATGGAGGATCCCGAGACGTTACAGTACATCTAGTTGAAGTCACATACTAAAAAAACAAATTTGTACCAATATCATCTTCTCAGATATTTTTAAATGAAGCATCCGCATTTACAAATTAGTTTGTGTCAACTATCATCAATTACAGTTAAGTGAATATATGATTAATATTTTAAAAGAGCTTGAAGATGCCATTTAGCCAAACCAAAACTACTTTAGTAATTTTTCGTAAAGTTGTAAGAAAAATGCTAACTTCTTAATAGATTCATATGCTCTTCAACATATTCTAATAGTATTGTCTGTCCATCCATAAGATAGTGTTAATTAAATTATAATAGCGGACAGATTCTTCAATGTATATGTTTAATAATTTCGATTTAAAACATCTCCAGTATGAACCACCACTAAACATAGTATAAAAAAAGAGCAAGCAAGTTTCTAATTCCATGCATCTCCGAAGTCATTTATAGGCACCCAATGTTACAAAATTTTAACTACAAATAAACAACGTGAAATTTTGAAAAAGAAATGAAATTGCAATTAATTTTAACTATTAAACTTTTACCTGCTGGCAAGTTTTTGTCAGCATAATTTGTGCAATAGCACAGTAGTTGTTGAGGAAAACTTTATGAAGAACTCTAAAGAGGCTTTGATCAGATCCAGTCCATTCCCGGTGGTCATCCTCACCCATGAGCCCCAGGAGACTGAACGAAGTGGTGGTAGAAACCGGATCTGTGCCATCTGTTGAATCTGTCGAAGGAGTCTCATTGTCAAATTTACGATTAAAATCTGGAACCCAGATTCAAAATAAACTTAATAAAAATTCAAAAGGGGAGCAAGACGTCATGATGATGATCTCTGCCTTATGCTGTTTGATGCTGTTCTTTGAAAAGATGTTCTAAGTGAGTGTTGATGATTTCGTTTCTAAACTTTTCTATCAAATATTTTACCTTTATTGTTGCTATCATTACTGTCCTCTGAACTGGCTTCATTTCCCGAATCAACCGATTGTTGCTTGCATATTTTACGTGGTAGATTTGGACCATCTCTAGGCATGTCTGCAGATGAAGTAGATTCCTTGGCTGCCTTTTCTTTGCTTTTTTCATTTTCTTCTTGCTCTTGCTCCCTCTTTGCAGCTAGTTTCTCTTTTATGCCGTCCTAGAAAAATTCAAGAAGTTTCGTAAAAAGTTCCTTTGTTAAAAAGATTATAGAATACACACCAACAGCATATAACAGTCTGAACCACAAGCTTCAGTAAAAGGTTTCAAGTCAGGGCCTCGGCGTTTCTGCAAATTTGGACCAGGATGGCAAGCTTGAAGACCTATTATGTGATGCATTCAAAGATAATTACAGTCAAATAAGCAAAGCAAAATGTTAAAAATGATACAGTGGGAAATGGATGATATACAATATGTTCCAAATTTTAGGCTTATAATTGGGATCTTGTTAACAAGAGATAACAGGGTGTCTGTAAGTTCCTTAGGATGCTACAGTTTTGGTTTTAATACAGATAATACTTGTTTTAAATGATTAACTGATAACACTGACAACAGAAAAGGTGTCTAAAATTTGTTTGCGTCTTGGGCAGGTCTATGAATTTCGTGCAAGAATATGGAATAAATTCCAAGAGCGGAAACCATACCTTCAAATGAGTGGAGGGAAGACAAAGCAACCTATGAGAGAACTACATTAAACAAGAGTTGAAGAATAGAAGGCAAGAGAACAAGAACAAGAGAAAAACACATTCAAAAGAAGTAGGGTAACCCTATGAAAGCCAAGTAAAAAAGGAATACACCCTCAAACGGCAAAAGAATGCAGAAAAAGAAATGGAACGGTATAAAGCAATTGTTGCTAGAAATGAAAAAGAACATGCAGATAAATAATGAAGAAGAATGAAGAGGTAGTGGAGTTACAGGAAGAATTGGAAAGAAACAACTAAGAGATGAGAATGGAAGAAGAATATTGGGAAATGAAGTAACTTCTAACAGGGAAAAAGTGAACCTTACAAGAAAGTGGAGGTGCTTGAAAACAAAATGTACGCCCAAGAAAGGAACAACACAGGAGTAGTTATTAAAGGATTAAACTCAAAGGTGCCAGATATCAAAAAAGCAGTAGAAACCTTTCTACAAGAAAAGCTAGAAACTCACTCCGTGGTCAAGGCAGAAATACGCCCACTGAACAAACCCTACAGCTGATTCTGGACAAATTAAACAAACAAGAGCACTTGTTCTTGAAATTTGACGAACGTCTAATCAAATTAGAACAAAGAGCTATTCCCAAGCAGAACAATGGCTAGCCATCTTAAAATTATGGAATGGAATGCCATTGGACTGCTCAACCACCAACAAGAATTGCAAGCAGTCCTTGACATAGATAACGTTGATGTGTGTCTAATAGCTGAAACACATTTCACAAATCAATCGTTTATAAAATTTGAAGGGTATAAAGTATATCACACAATACATCCTGACAACGATGCCAAAGGAGGCAGTGCCGTAATTATCAAAGATATCTTACACCATGTAGAAATAGAATATAAGACTGAGGAAATCCAAGCAACTGCGGTAAGCATTAAAACCAAAAACTACCAAGTGATAGTATCAGCAATTTATTGCCCACCGAAACATAAACTAAAGAAAGATCAATATCTCGATTTCCTAAAAAGCCAAGGTAATAGGTTTATTATAGGCAGTGATTTCAATGCGAAAAATACTCATTGGGGCTCTAGATTAATTACCACCAAAGGAAGAGAGCTATTAGAAGCAATTAGAGAAAATGAATGTGAATTCTCATCTACAGGAAAGCCCACTTACTGGCCAACCACTCTAATTAAGATACCAGATCTTATAGACTTCTTTATTGTAAGAAATATACCTGCAAGTTTCTTGCAGATAGAAGAAGGCTGGGATATTAATTCTGATCATTCGCCAATTATCCTAACATTCAGTGAAAATATTATCAAAAGAGAAAATAATCCTACACTAGTTAACAGACTGACAGATTGGGAAAGCTTCAAACAAACCCTTGAGGAAAAAATCGACCTTTCAGTCCCCTTAAGAAATGAACAACAGCTAGACAAAGAAGTCGAGATATTTATAAAACATAGCATGGCATGGGGTAACACTCCTAATATTAGAAGAATAACAGGAAGCGATTACCCAAAATAAATTAGGGACCTCATCACACAAAAAAGAAGATTAAGACGCAAATGGCAGCAAACCAGAGCTCCACAAGATAAAACAAACTTGAATAACGCTAGTCAACAGCTAAAGAGAGAAATCCAACGGATTAAAAATGAAGCGATTAGTGCTTACCTCAAAGAACTGACAGATAATAGTAGCACCGAGTATTCCCTCTGGAAAGGTACTAAAAGGCTGAAAAGACCTATAATGCAAATTCCCCCAATAAGACAAGAAGATAATAAATGGGCAAAAATATAGCGGACAAAAAGCTAATAGGTTTGCAAACCATCTAAAGAAAACATTCCAGCCGAATGAAGAACAAGAGTATATCCCAGACTTGGAAATACCTTTACAGGAAGAAGTAGAGATCAGACATACATCACCCAAAGAAGTAATTTCTGAGATCAAAAAAAATATTAACCCGAAGAAAGCCCCAGGGTTTGATCTAATTACCGGAGAAGTGCTAAAACAACTTCCGAGGAAAGCTAAATAGAACTGACCCACCTTGTAAACGCTGCTTTCAGGTTAAAGTATGTGCCTAGGTTGTGGAAAGTTGCAGAGGTCATAATGATCCCTAAAACCGGCAAACCGCCCCATAAAGTGACGTCATGTAGACCTATTTCCCTATTGCCTGTGAAATCAAAACTATTTGAAAAATTATTATTAAAAAGATTGAGACCTATCATAGAAGAAAAAAATCTAATCCCACCCCAACAATTTGGATTTAGGGAAAAACATTCTACAATTGATCACGTACATAGAATAACAAATATTATAGAAAAATCTTTAGAAGAAAAGAAAGTCTGCGCTACAATCTTCCTGGATGTAGCTCAGATTTTTGATAAAGTATGGCATGAAGGTTTGAAATACACGATGAAGCTGTTCCTCCCAAACAACATTCTGAAATCCTAGTCATATATATCCGACAGACATTTTAGAATTAAACAGGAGGAAGCGTATTCAGAAATAAGAGAAATCAAGGCAGGGGTACCACAAGGTAGTGTATTAGGTCCAGTCCTATACCTATGATACACCTAACTTGGAAAATGTCACCATCGCCACCTTTGCTGATGATACGCCATCCTAGCAGTGGGAAACAGCAACGAAGAGGCCACAGAGAAATTAGAGAATGCTATAAATCAAATCGACAACTGGACAAAAGATGGAGAACCAAACTGAATAAATCCCAATCGATACATGTAAATTTTACAAATAAGGTTAATCAACATATACCAGTCTACATAAATGACAAGCAAGTACCTTACTCGAACACAGCGATGTACTTGGGTATAACGCTAGACGCAAAGCGACGCTGGAAAGCTCATGTAAAAAAGAAAAGGGAACTTGGCATTAAATACCGAAATATGTACTGGCTCATTGGTAGGAATTCCACTCTGTCACTACCTAACAAGCTCTTAATATACAAGCAGATAGTCAGACCTGTATGGACTTATGGTATCCAGCTATGGGGATGTGCCAAACAGAGCAACGTTGGGATAATACACAGATTCCAGAACAAAGTACTGAGGAACATTGCTGATGCTCCTTGGTATATAAGAAACACCGACCTCCATCGGGACCTGGAAATGGAAACTGTGGACCAAACAATGAAGAAATTCGCCACGAGTCACGAAGAATGACTCAACCAACATGTCAACGTCGAGGCAATCCAGCTCCTCGACAACACAGGGCTAGTAAGAAGACTCAAACAAACTAAGGCATTTGAGTTGGTGCAGTAATAGTGTAAAAGCAGAGATTAGTGCTAGTGTACCTTTAAAAGTGTGTAACTAAATTGTCAGAACCTAAGGAACGCTGATCAATATATCTTAGTTATAATTCTCAAACCTTAGTCATTTAAGTTAGATTTAAAATGCTCATCATGACCAGATTGTAATAGTTATAATAAAAAAAATATAATAATTCCTCACAAAGAAATATTGACTGTTTTATGAAATGCACTCAAAGGCTGTAACCTATTTGTTTTCTGTTTTTGTCAAAATAAACCCTAAATGCAATTAAATGGGAGAGCATTTCGTATAATTTTATATTTTTTGTAATACGATTGTTACAAGATGATGCCATATCCATTCTTTTAAATTGTAAGCTATGATTTTTCCTATATAATTTGGAAGAGAAATTTATTTTCGAATAATCTGCCCAAACATTAAGAGGGCTACATAATGTAAAATGTAATTCTTCTTTGTCTTCCACCATGTACAGGCCAACGGCCGGTTAGTTACCTACAATTAACAGATTCTGCAATCTTCTTTGAAAATATTTGTAAATTGTAATTGAAATATCAAATCTACTACATATTTAATTGGAAACAACTATTTTATTCAAAACCTACAGGTCAATGAAAGTTTTGTAAATTTGTCTCTAAATCTATATGATGTAACCCTGTTACATGTTTAGGCAGATAAAGCCCAATACAATTCTTTTCCATGTGTATAACAAAATTATAGTATGGACTGCAACGACTGTAGCAGCATCCTTATTTGTTATTTAATAATTTCCATCTATTATTAAATGGGAGAATCTCTCTTGGAACTTTTTAATAAAACAGAAAGAGGTACATGAAAACGGTCTACAATAACTAAGCTTTTTATTTGAATCACTTTTAGAAATTTCAGTTTATAGAACTGCTTTGGAAAATGGTAAACAAAGATGTATGACATGTATTTCTCATGCCATACTTCTCTGTTTACCATTTTCCAATTTTCCTTGTATGCAAAATAAAGGAAATTAGAGTAGTTTATGTAATTAAATTAAATTTCGAAATCCCTAAGGCTTATTTCAATGTTGCTCTCTTGAAAGTGTATCTCACTATTTACATGAATTTTCTTCCTTAAGGCATTCCAATAAATGTATAAGTTTCAATATATAACTTTATGCTCGGTTATTTGTAATTTTAAGATAAATTCCAGTTTGTGTTGAATCTCAAAAACGATTAAGCACAAATATTATAAAATACACCTAGTAAGTAGCACCCACAGGCTAGTCTTATACAAATAAAATGATTTAAAATGGTAATGCAGACATGGAAGCCGTTAAAAACAAAAGTTTAATTATCTCTTACCATTTTATAGATCCCTGTAGTAAGCTTTAAATTTGGAACAGACTGTATTGGCTAATACTCCATTAAAACCACGTAATACCTGACTGCTACTTTGTATTTTTTTTTTTGATACGTTGGATGGTGAATGTAAATATGGAAATGGATGATTTAGAAGAAGGTCATGTATGACCTTACCTTGGTGTCCTAAAATGCAGCATGGGGACAAAAACAGCTTGTGACGCAAGCTATCCATTTACACAAAGTTCTCTATTCTAACTATGAGCTAACAAACACTTAGTAGTTTTCACTTTGGTTGGTAATCTTTTTTCTGGTATCCAAAAGCATAATCGTTATTTAACCAGACACTCAAATAAAAGGCAATTAAGAGTTTAAAGCAGGATCTACACTTCAAAAACAAATTGCTCCTTTTACACTAACTTGTCTCTTATGAGGTACTGACACTTACGATGCAAGAAACAATCATATTTGAAGCATCGCCTACAAAATAAAGTGTGAAATGAGTGCATAGTTTGTTCTCTTGGTACAGATTCGGCCATAGGTCCATCAATGTTGGGTGTGCACTCAGGTGGTAGGGCATTAGGGTCCATCCGTTCGGTTAGTTCTATGTATCTGTAAATTATATCATATGGTATAAGCAAAAATTGATTTTCTGTAAGCTTATTGAAACCAAATGTTATATGAATTTATTATAGGGACATTTATTTAAAAGACTACACAAAAACTCTACTAATTATTCCGAAATACAGTGTGTCTCGAATTGAATATAATATTACTGACATTTCAAAAAAGAAAGGCCATCTATAGATAGTATCTATGTATACTAGAGGGATTCTATTAAATAGTTTCAATGATTGCGAAAATCAGTCCGTCAATTTATCACTGCAAATGGAAAAAGGAATTATCTAATGATACCAAATTATTATAAAACTGCAATTTAAAAAAATTAAAATTTATATTGAATTTTGAAAAATATGGAACCAAAAAATTCTAAACTAGGTCCCATTTCTAAAGTCTGTAATTTCTTACCAGCTCGTTTTTTTAATGAACACTATAAGAAACAATAAAAAAAGTCATACATATTTGAGAAGTTTTAGATGACAACAAGAAGACTATAAATTATTTCAAAAAAAACAAAAGCATCACTATATTGGTCTCATAAACATACATATATTTCCCATTTAACCAAAATTGAATTTATTACCATTTTCAACATCCCAATGATATACAACTAAATTTGAAACACCCTATATACCTTTCCCTGAGTTGCTCTGCTCTGCCCTTATCAGGAAACTGGGAAGATATGGCTTGAAAAATCACAAAAACAGGGAAATCCTCTTCGCTTTTCTTCCCATCCTCCTTTGAATCTTCTTTTCCTTTGTCTTTCTCCTTTTTTTCTGGTTTATCTTTCTCCTGGTACTGCATCAAAGCGTGCACCAGCTCGACAAACAGCTGATCATCCATGAAGCCAGTTTCTCGATCTCCATGCACTTTACCGTCATAATTTTTGATCAACTCTTCTATAAATGTGCCATCCTGGTCCAAAATTTCATCCCCCATGTATGGAATATTGTGGAGAACAGTCTCATCTTCTACCATGAAATTTTGTTGAATTGGGGCCCATGTGTACATGGTTGGAATTGGAGTGACCGAGTTTATTATTTTTATAGGAATCACTTGAATATCTCCTACAAAGTACATCAAAGTTTTAAATAATGTGTATTTGTTAAATCGTTGATACATACCTTCATTTCCAATGATTTCAGCCTTTTTCATGCAAGACACATGAATTGGGGGTTCAGGAGTTGGAACCCACACAGCCTTGCTATCTGTCCAATGTTTTTGTTCGGTTATTAGAACTTCAGTCATCTTATTCCGATTCTGGTTCCATGACACTTTAACCTCGTCTGCTCGTTTGTAACGTTTCACTTGCCTCAACCGCATATACTCCTGCTTTACACGCTTTTTCCACTCTATGCTTATTTTCGCCTTCGCCATTATTTTGCTATAAAATAACAACTCCTAACACGTAAATTTTTAATTGAATTAAAAGAATAACATTGCTGAGAGTGTAGTCACTTCAGTTAGAAAGTCATAAGACTAAGATATTTTCACACATTTAAGCTAATCAATGGTTATTTGTTACTGTTTCTTTTATTAGAAACGGTGCAAGCTAACAACATTGTATGTATAAATGAATAATAATAAAATCTGCACACTACTGAGTTTGGTTTCAACTCTCAAATTCTCAATGCGTACAATGCCCTTGTATTATCATTGGATAGGATGAAGTCCCATTAAGCATAATTATCAATATTTCCAAAAATAATTTCCAATTTAGCCTATTCAATGGCGTAACTACCAAAAGCATAAACCCGCAATGTCGAAAGGAAGGGGGGGGGGGGGGGGTGAAGATTAAGGGCCCCATATAAATTTATTTTAAAAGAAAGTACTTTGTTATTCCACTCACAGTTTGGAATCATACTGAACTGTTAGAAAACGAAGTTGGGTGAGAACTAAGATATTTCGCCGAATGCCCAAAACGTCGTCCAGGCTCATGAGGTTACATACTGTTCAATGACCATTTCGCCAACTAAGCCCAAAACACTAACCAGACGTTGGTAACTTAGCCTCAAACCCGAATGAAGGTCAAACCTTGTGTGTCCATTATAATGACTACTTCGCAATAGACACTGCCGACTCTGGCCAAAACGCCTAATTTACTACATTAATAACTAGAGTTGGGATAAGAGAGAAAGAGGTAGAAAAGTACTTCTTAAACAAAAAAAAAACAAAGGAGGTCCTATGTATATACAGGGTGCTAAAAAAACTGTCACAAACTTTGAGGAGTAAAAGTATGACCCAAGATATGACAAAAAGTTTTAATGAAGGCGGGTCCGCAAATGGACGGTTTCGGAGATACAAAGGATTATTCCTTTTTCTAGCAGTTGTGCATTTTTTCGCTTATCTTTTTTTTTATCGTATGTCATATAGGTTGACATTCAGTGGTTAGTGCACAATTCGAATTCTCGCTATGCCAGTTTACTCTAACATTGAACTAGCCGACATGCATTTCATGTATGCTCATGCTAATGGGATGCCAGAGAAGCGCTACGTCTGTATGTTGACGCTCATCCCAATCGCCAGATCCCTTCAGTTCGTTGTTTTGTAAGACTACACCAAAGATTGCGTGATACCGGTTCATTTGGGAAACAGTCCCATAATTCCAGAAGACCAAGGACGGTGTGTACCCCTAAGGCAGAAGTGGCAATATTAGCACGGGTAGAGCAGAATCCGGATACAAGTTTGCAGAAAATATCAGCCGAGGTAGGAATTAGTAATCCTCTTGTTTGGAGAATCCTATACGAGCAGCAGCTTCACCCATACCATGTACAACGAGTGCAAGCCCTAAATCCACCTGATCATCAAACACACTTGGTTTTTTGCCGCTGGTTTCTACGCAAGGATGCCGAGGACCACAATGTTCTTGCCAATATTCTTTTTACTGATGAGGCCGGGTTCACACGACATGGAGCTTTAAGTTTCCACAATACCCATGTGTGGGCCGACGAAAATCCCCATGCTATTATGGAATCCAAACATCAGGTAACGTTTTTCATTGAATATTTGGATGGGTATTTTGGGGGACAATTTACTGGGTCCAGTTGTTTTACCAAATCTATTAACAGGCGCTGGTTACCTAAACTATCTGCAGAACACACTGAAGATGGGTAGGACAGGGCGGACCTGTATCATGGCGTGCAAGATCTCCCGATTTAAACCCCCTTGATTTCTTTCTTTGGGGATATTTGAAAGCGTTAGTATACTCTACACCTGTAAACGACCTCGATGAGCTGCGGCAACGAGTAGATCAGGGATGTCACCGAATCCGAGACAGTGTGGGGGCTTTCGAAAGAGTTCGAATGTCCATGCGGCCGAGATGTCACGCCTGCCTTGAAATGGAGGGAGGACCCTTTGAACATCTCATTTGACTTTTTGCCTGTGCTGTTTATTCATAAATTACATTATTGTAGGCATTTCGTGCGCCTAGCAATTATGCAACCCAATAGGCACCGTTTAGGGATCTGGATCAAGCCCGAAGGGTAAGGGTTTTTTTTTTGCGCAGAAGCGGACCTAAGTAGGCAGTTGGTTTTGTTCCCTTCTTGAATTACGTTTGGGGAAGTTGATACGTTATTATGTTTATGTGTTAAGTGAATAAATTAGTGATTACGTGTAAAAGGTTTTTTATTTTCTAAATATTGTATCCCTACAAGCGCCCACAGTTCTTCAGAAGTGGGATACCGATATTTACAATTTTAAGTGATTTAAAAATGGGAAAAGAAGACGCGAGCCCTGTAGACAAAGGAAAAGATGGTGGTGAAGGTCTTGCTGGTGCAGCCCCGGATCCGGCAGCGGCTTCTGGCCTTGTTACAATCGAGGAGCTTATACAGTCAACGGTTAGGGCAATTATCCTACATAACGAGACGACCAGGGCAAGGGATCGCGAAGAAACGACGACAAGTAGCTCTTCCCGGCCAAATTTTAAAAATGCCGAAATGGCCGCATTGCTGCCTGAATTTAGTGGCGATCAACTGGATGTTGATACATGGCTGAAGCGTGTCGACGCGGTACAAACTACGTACGGCGTTAAGGACGAGGTGCTTCAATTGATTGCCTTAGGAAAACTTAATGGACCAACACGGTCTTGGTATCATTCAAAGGTTGAATTTATCACTATGTCGTGGGAAGAGTTGAAGCTAGAAATGCAAAAGGTGTTTACATCGCGACCTGATCGCGTTATGTTAATGAAAAAGTTTGAGTCGCGTCGATGGCAGAAGAACGAAAAATTCTCAACGTATTTCCATGAGAAAGTTCTATTGGGCAACCAGGCTCGAGTAAGCGAAGCTGATTTAGTGGAATACGTGATTGATGGCTTTGATCATGGAAACCTTCAGAGTCAAGCCAGAATGCGGAGTTTCAATTCGCTCCAAGAATTATTAAGTGTTATGAACAATGTGACGCAAAGTGATCGGGGTGCAAGTGATCGCGTTAGTGCTTGTGCGGGGAAGGGCGGAAGTGACGCTACACGGGATAGAAGACCCGCGAAACCTTCCACATCCGGTCCTTGGCCAGGCAGATCGGTGGCGTTAGTTCCCAGATGCTTCAACTGCAACATGGAGGGCCACCGTGCTTCTGAATGCCCCCGAACGAGGCGCGAAAGGAGTTCATGTTTCCGGTGCGGACAAATGAGCCACCGCTACAAGGATTGTCCTGAGGCAAGGGTGCCTCAAATAGACCGCACGACCAATGTTGTGCAGGGA
>JABXWE010028834.1:0-17966 GCA_014611495.1 Limonius californicus | reverse complement strand
CGATAAAAAACGCTAAAACGGCCCTTGTTCTCGGATAGCAAGTAAAATCGTAGGCCCCGTGTCCAAGTGTTGTTGGGCACGTCAAAAGAACCCTCAAACAGGCTAAATTTCCAGGTGTGGTAGGATCGCTCCCTGGCGTCGGTGGTTAGCCATAGTAGCAGAAATAGGCCGACGTTAAATAAAAAATAAAACAAAACAAACAAACAGTTAACCAAGGACTATATCTAGCCCATGTACCCCTACATGTACAAGTTTCGACAGGTTTGAACTTGTCAGTGGTGTACTATTTATAGTACGGTGGGCATATCTGGGTTAAATTAACTTACTAATTAATCTTTAAAGGGACCCTAACAGTGGAACTGGATATACAGTTAAATATATAATTCATATTGAACTGATATTTATTTTGTTTCAACAGGTTTTAAAGACGCCCATTACTAGCAATGTTGCAACTCCAACTAACAACAGCGCAAACATTTCAGAAGATCTGGGTGACGACAGCAAACACAACACCCTTAACCTTTTGCATTCTCTAGATCCCCGTTCTCCAACAACAGAGTTTCATCGAACTCCTATTATTACTGAGGCTATGCTAAAGCAACCACTACACAATAAAAACTTTGACAATGTTCGACAACCACTTGTTGTTGTAACACCAGCAAAACCAAAGAAAATATCTGAAAAAGTTGTCAAGAAAATATGTGCTATACCTGAAGTCGACTCAGCAAAATTAGTTTCCCCTAAATTATTAGAAAGTAGTCCTATCACCGTGAAGCCTCCAGAAAATAAACGTCATTCTATCGTTGGTTTGTTAGAAACAAATATAGACTTTGTGGAAACCGATTTGGATGAAGTCATTCGCAGCAAGCTAAACAAAAACCTTGAGGTTGTTACAGACACTGTGTCACCTGCTCCAGAAAGCCCTACATCTTTCATACCAATTGCTGAAGATAGCATTTGGGAAAAATCCGATTCAGATAGTTTGCATCAAGTTAATTATTTAGATTCAGAATCAGATTATGAAATCGAAAACAATATAGAAATCGCTACACATGATCAGGAGACTTGTGTATATGCAAAAAAGACTGATGATATGTTTGAAATAACCCAAGAAGTCGGCAAAATTTCTGTCACAATGGATGTCAAAAACGGATCTATTGCTTGTGAACTTGATAGAAAACTAACCAATCTTATTTATGAAGACAAGCAATCTGAAATGAGTCCAAAACCAAGCAAACCTCTGGATAATAACCACACACCTTTAAGGGACCGAAACACCAACAGTAGACAACCAAAATCTATACCTAAATTGAGAGTTAGCGACAAACCAACCAAGCCCTTAGGAGGAGTCAGCAGAATTCCAGTTTTCAAGGAGAAAAAGGTTAAGGGGAAACTTAATGTTCAATGTGAGAATACACCTCCTAGAATGAAGCCGAAGCGTTCACAATGGGATGTTGAAGATTCCATAATAATTTAGATAGTAGTTGGATATTTCGTGCCAGTTATGTACAATTTGCTTTATTTATTTGTGCATTTAGTGATTAGTGAATTACTCGTTTTATACAATAGTGCCTTCATATATGTGCTTTCAGTAAAGAACTGTATTCAAAACTTTGTGGTATAGGTATGAAACTTTGTAATTTGTTTTATTTTTGTAAATACACCTTTATGTTATTTCCTCGGCACACGATTTTAGTAAGTAGCAAATTAGCAATATCTCTTAAATTAAGTTGTATTTTGTGTAATTAATGTTAGAAATTTGAAATAAAGGTTTAAATATGTGTCTGTTTGAAAAATAAGTATTTGAAAAGTAACTAGGAGCTGCTGTTTTAATTTCTAGTGGTAAAAGTGTGCCTTAAAATCAAAGTATTACCAGGTGTGTAAATATGAAACGGGAATTTATGAAAATGAAACAAAATATTTTATTCGAAGTATTGCCCATCGCTAGCTATTCATTTTTCCTATCGCTCTGACAATTTGTGGATGCCAAGCCAAAAAAACTGTTGCTCTTTTAAGACAAATCGATCATCGAGCCATTTTCGTAAGAAGTGAAGCGCTGATCAGCAAGTGCGTGTCCCATCGATGCAAATAAGTAGTAATCGGACGGAGCCAAGTCTGGTGAGTAAGCCGCATGCGAATGTATTTCTCAAACTAAACGCCTCAATCGTTTCGTTGATCGGTTTTGCTGTGTGGGATGGTGCATTATCATGAAGCAAAATCACTTTGTGTTGCCTTTTTTGATATTGTGGTTGTTTTTCACGCAAAGCTTGATTTAAATCGATCATTTGCTGTCGGGAGCCTTCAGTATTAACGGTTTCGCCAGGTTTAGCAGCTTATAATAGATTACACCCTTCTGATCATAGAGCATTATCTTCCGTCCATAGCGATTTGGCCTTGCAGTCGATGGTTCGCCTGGAGTTACCCATGATCTTTTACGCTTAGGATTCTCGAAATATATCCATTTTTCATCGCCAGTCACAATTCGATGGAGAAATTACTTTCTTTTGTACCTGGCGAGCAGCATTTCGCAAGTGGTTTTTCTGTTTTTCTGCTGTCTTTCATTCAGTTCATGTGGAACCCATTTTCCCATCTTCTGGATCTTTCCCTTGGCTTTCAAACGTATGGAGATGGCTTTTTGTGTCACATTTATTTGATCTGCGAGTTGTTTGTTTTTTTCCTCGAACTCTTTTTCAATTGCTTCACTTATTCTAAGCAGTTGGTGAGAAGTTCGGAAGCCAAATTGATGAGAGATTATATCATTTTGCAGGAAGTCATCTAGTAAATATCACTTTATCAAGGAGTTTGGCCAAAGTTGGTAAGAGACTGATAGGTCTGTAACTGTCTGGGTTATCTTTGGTTTTCCTACTTTAGAAATGGGGAATATAATTGCAGTTCTCCAAAGAGTCGAGCAATGTCCTAGTTTGAGATAGGCATTACTTATTGCGGTTAAGTAAGCCATCGCCTTCTTGGTAAGGTGATTTAGTATTTCATTAGTTATTAGATCGGGCCCGGGAGTCTTACATTTGGCTATTCGTACTATGTAGGATTTCAGTTCTTGGACAGATGCAGGGGCTATTACTGCGTTTTCTTGTAGCTGGAAATTGGCAATTGTGTTTGTTACCTAATACTCGAAGTGTTCGTTATGTTCTCCTGTTCGAGATGCGTCGCTAATAAGTTTGCTTTTTCGTCTTCGGGTGAGTATGTGGAGTTGTTAGCTACCATTGGATAGATTACATTCGGTTGTCTTAACAGTCGTTTGGTGGCCAGCCACATGGATAGATCGTGGGGTTGTATATCTTCAAGGTAAGAGTTGTACCTTTGGATTCTTAAGCTGCCTAGTTCTTGCTTTACTAAATGATATAGTTGGTTATATAGTGTTTTGAGGTATGGTATTCGAGATCTCTGCCATTCTCATCCCTTCTGTACCTATTCTTCAGTTTAATTAGGTTAAGTATGTGGTTGGGTGTTCTAATATGATCAACAACTTTCCTGTGTTTCCATGGTGCGGTAGATTCCTGTGTACTTTCTTGTACTGCAGATGTGTACTGTCGAACTGCATCGTCTATATCCCGGGGTCTCAGTTTTTGATCAAGGGTTTATGAATGGTAACTGAAATCATCTGCGGCTGATATTAGAATACCGTGGTCGGCCATAATATTATGTAGCTTGATTCCGTTAAGGTTGCTAGCTCGGCAACCCCATGTGGTGTTCTTTGCATTTAGATGTTCCAAAAGTAGCATGGGCTCCTCACTATTGAAAAGTTTGCCAATTTCATCTTCACGACGCTGCTTATTTGGTGGTTTGTATGCTAACGTGAGAATTAAAGAGCTATTATTTTTCAGAAGTACTTTTATAGTAATAGCTTGTACATTTTGGAGACCACTCATATGAAGAAGGTGTTGATTGAGTTTCTTTTTGATTAAGATTGCAACTTCGCCTGAATCGGTTAATGCTTCTCTATCTTTACAGTACCTACACATGATATCCAGGGATTTTGAATTTTTCAGTGCTGATAAAATGAGTCTCTGTGATACATGCTATATCTACGTTGTGCCGTGTCATGAATTCTTAAAAGTTGAATGTTGAGTTTTAAGATCATTGGCAATCCAATTAGTCGAAGTGGGCAATCCTATTCATATTAATCCCTGTATATTGGTGTAACTTTAAATAATATAATTCCAGTATTAGAAGCCTGTTGTTATAGAGGTAAGAGTGATAGTCTTACCATTAGTGGGACTTATATTTGAAATCAGGTAAGGGTAGAGTTCAGTGGCGGCTTGTACTAAAGGGCACAAGGGCACGTGCCCAACCAACCACCAAGATAAACACAGAAAGAAATTCGCATGTAATTCAGTATTCAGTGCATTATTTTAACGATGGTATCAAATTTTCCTTCCGCACCACAAGCGCGGCTAACAGCCTCAAACTTTTTTCCGGGGAACGCTCTGATTTGTTCCCCATGCAGAGGTGATTCGGTTGGCTATCGGTTATCTTCGCTATACGCGATATACCAGCCGAATGGGGCACCGAGCGAAGCGTTCCCCATTTAAAGTCAACGTTTGACTTTCGACCGTAGTGTTTTGTTTTCGCGCAATCGCGCGTGTGAATTCAAAGACGAACGTGACGTTTTTTCAATGATGGAAGTTAATTGCGTGCAAAATGTTTTAAAAAACCCGCTATCATTTGAGAAAAACTTTTAATTAAGAAGAAAGGAAGGCCTATTCCTGATCTTCAGATAAACTACAGTTCGACAAGTAAAACCCGAACGTACAATAGAAAATTCAATAAGAATATCTATGAAAAATACGATTGGATGTGCGGATGTTCAGTAACAAATAAACTGTTTTGTTTTATGTGCTTTATTTTTAAGAAAGAGTTTAGTGCGCGGAATAAACAAGAGGCGAATGATTTAAAACACATTGCAGAGAGGCCAAAGAAACACAAATCTTCCGTTTCTCACATGAATGCGTGTATGGATTTTAGTGTTTTAGGCAAAGTGGACATCCGTGAACAACTAGAGGGTGCTTATTTGCTACATAAAATTAAGTACAACGAAGACGTGGAAAAAAATCGTCATATTTTGCGCCGGTTAATTATGTGTATTAAATTTTGCGGCGCCTTTGAACTGGCGTTGCGAGGTCACGATGAGACATTAAGGTCATAAAATCTAGGAATTTATGCAGTGTTAATCAACTTTGCTGCCGAATTAGACGCTGTGCTTGCAATACATATGAAAGGTTCACAAGTGTTTAAAGGCGTCTAAAAAACTATTCAGAACGAATTGCTAGATGCAATGTTGCAAATTTACAAGCAGGAATTTCATTGCTTTGGAGGCTGATGAAACTACTCATAGACGTCTTTTCCAGCATGAAAAATAGGAGAATGGATTTTATGTACAAAAAATAGGTAAGTTTTTTCTTGTGCCCACCCTCTTTCTTAACTCACGAGCCGCCACTGGTAGAGTTTAAAAAGAAACAATTTCTGTCGCTAAAGTCTGTCGACCAGGTGAAGCCATTAGTTGTTGGGTTGCAAGTAGCGATTCTATCCCTGGATTGGTCAACTGTGGCCAGCAATAAGATACATCTCTCAATACAAGACTCTAGCGTCATTCCATTTTAAATCAACTTATGTTTGAACCTTCACATCACCGATTTTAATGAAATTAACGGATAAGTGTCAGTATATAGAGACATGTAAAAGTAGAAATTTTGGGGCTTGAAATATTAAGGGCTTCGAAGTTATAGGCTGTCAAATTTCGAGCATTTTTCCCCCATAAACGTGTAGTTTTTACTTTAAATAAATGTACATATTTAGCGATAATTGTTTAAATGATGATCTATACATTATTTTAAAGTGTATGAAATGTGCTTTCATTTGATGTAAACTTCCCCAAGTTTGTTTGTTATATTCATACAAAACGTAGCCTACTTGGCCAGAAATATTGTTTAATTTGTCGAAAAACGGTGTAATTCATTTTGATAAAAAAATTTGTGTGTTTGCCGACTATAACCTTTCATAATTGTGGAAAGTCTTATCGTGGGATCTCAATGGGAACATAGTGAAAAAAATATTTTCCATCGGCGGCTCTACTGATATTGCCAATCTTGCTTGGAACAAAAGAAAATCGCAGTTTGTTATGATGGAAACACAATCTGACTTTGAAAATTGGCTTCTACAATTAATCATTTAGTAATTTGGCATAAGTTTAGTCATCACAAAAAAGAACTACTTACAAATATTTACAAACACAACTAAAATAACTGTTCAGGCATACCTAGGTACATTAATAATAAAAAGACAAATAGGTAAGTATTTGTAGAGATTTATATAATAATTAAGATAACCGAAACTAGTATTTACGAATATTTAACATTTAGTCATAAAGACACACATATTTACAGCAATGGGTAACATAAGTAGAAACAGTTATTCACGAATATTAATAATAGTAGTACAACCAAAACAATTATTTACCAACATTTACAACGATTTCGTTTTCTAAAAATGAAAATAATTTAGATTTCATTTGCGTTCTGGAACGTGGAATAAAGCAGTGGTAGGCACTTCTGCGTACCTTTTATTTGTACTGCTCTATTAAATAATTTCTGTAATAGTATTGTTTTCTTCTTCATATTCCGTGTTAGTAGTATACAGCCTGAGTCAATAGATACGGGTTTTAAGATATTTTTGCTATTTGCGAATATAGGTAAAAAAGTTACTAATAAAAGTTGTGTGAACCGACACGTACTATAAACCGAAATATGAAAATCTTATACAGAGTGTCCCATAAAAAATTTATTTATAAAATAATACTTTTCTTAAATGGAATGCCCCATATTTTTTTATCTTAATGGAAAGACCATTTAATTCTCAACAAAAAATCTAAATAACTTTTTTTTGTAAATGTCACAGTTTTCGAGAAAGAAAATGATAGATATTGTCATACAGCTCGTGCGCTCACGGTCCACGCGCAAATAGGCGAATCGTAGCGCGCGGTAGAAAACAAATGAAGTTTACAAGTGCGTTATTCAGTTTTATTACACAAATGTCACATTTTTACTTTATTCGTTCGTACATTGTGTTTGTGTTTTGTGAAACATTAGCAGTAGTAGTTAGTTAATTAAAATGCCATACTATTATCCTAGAAATGAATTAGTGGACATGCTCCTCGCTGCCGGTAGAGCTGAAGAAAATATGCATGAAGCATCTCGCCTTTACGCGCAGAGATTTCCCGGTAGAAGGCACCCTAAAGCAAACGTTTTCTCTAGACTTCTGGAAAGAGTTAGGGAAACAGGTATCGTAGACTACAAAAAACCCGTATTTCGAAACCCTAGAGTATGCCACCTGGAAAATGAAAATTTAGTGATGCAATGCGTTTTCGAAAATCCACATATTAGCACTAGAAGTATTGCAGAATAGTTAGACATGTCGCAAAGTTCCGTAAGTCGAATTATTCGGAAAAACAATTTTCACCCATATAAGATGATAGTGCATCAAGAATTATCTCAAAATGATTATGAATTAAGAATCCAGTTTGCAGAATGGGGCTTGCGGACCCTTCAAGAAAACCAATTTTTCTTCCAAAATGTTTTGCTTACGGATGAGGCTACATTCAGAAATGATGGAACTGTAATAAGGCATAATATGCATTATTATAGCGACGTCAATCCACATTGGATTCGGGAACGACGAAACCAGAACCGATGGTCTCTAAATGTATGGTGTGGAATCATATGGGACAGAATTGTTGGACCTATTTTTATTGATAATCGATTGAACGGAGAGAACTATTTAGCCCTCTTACAACATGATATTCAAGATCTTATTAATAATCTACCGGCTGATCTACGAAATAATTTATGGTGGCAACAAGACGGTGCTCCCGCACACTTCGCTTTACCAGTGCGAGATTATTTAAACACGCAGTATCCAAATTGTTGGATTGGGCGTAGAGGACCTGTTGCGTGGCCGCCCAGATCACCTGACCCATGGACTATTTTCTATGGGGATATATCAAATGCAAAGTATACCAAACAGAACCAACAACCGTTGAAAATATGCAACAGCGCATACAAACAGTCATTGCAGAGATGAACGAAGGTTTTGTCATAAGGGCGGTGTTATCATTAAATAGACGATTGAATATGTGTATTGAAAAGGAAGGGCGCCATTTTGAGTAATTCTTAACGTAGTTCATTCTTTTGTTTAGTTAAATATTATTTAAATAGGCTTTTGTTAGTAACATTTTGAAACCGTTTTAGTTAATATTTATTTATTTTAATAAATCTCGTTAATAATTTGATATCTTCATTTGTTTTAAACATGTATGTAATTTGTGTAATAAAACTGAATAATACATGTGTCAACTTCATTTGTTTTTCATCGCGCGTTACGATTCACTTATTTGCGTGTGGACCGTGAGCGCACGAGCTGTATGACAATATCTATCATTTTCTTTCTCGAAAACTGTGGCATTTACAAAAAAAGTTTACATTTTTTGTTGAGAATTAAATGGCCTTTCCATTAAGATAAAAAAATATGGGGCATTCCATTTAAGAACAGTATTATCTTATAAATAATTTTTTTATGGGACACTCTGTATAAGATTTTCATATTTCGGTTTATAGTACGTGTCGGTTCACACAACTTTTATTAGTAACTTTTTTACCTATATTGGCAAATAGCAAAAATATCTTAAAACCCGTATCTTTTGACTCGGGCTGTATATTCTGTAATACTCATGTCTTCTTTATTAACCCGCAACATACCATTGTTGGGCAAGGGCCTCCCCCATAAGGGGGGGGGTTGTTGATTTACGCTCCCATAGTCATCAATCCTCGTGGGCGAGAAGCGCCGCGTTAAGGCAACCGTCGGGTCACCCATCCAAGTACTGACCGGAGCCAACGCTGCCTTAATTTTCCTGATCGTACGTGAACGGGCGACTAATGTGCGCAACCCAAAATAAATTTTCTCATATTTTGATTTCAATAATAAGATTAAAATGTTTAATTGCGAAGTAATGTAGCACCTAATGTAAGAGTTTTACAGCCTAATTTGTAACCATCTAGCTTTGAATCCTAATAATTATAAAATAATGCACAGAACTGATGTGTGTACAATATATGATTGTTACAACAAGAATATACTGATCCCTACTTTTCACACGTTGTTAACCAGTATATCGTTCAACGACACTAACCAAGATTTCCGTTATTGAGCTGGTCGTTAGCATCTAAGAAAAAGATTTCAAATAAACGAGCCACTCTCATTGTTGTCTTTCTCTATAATCCTGTTACCCTAGAAGGAGGGTAGTAACATTCTGTTCTATAATTATGGCGTGCATGGCGGTATTTAGGGAATTTATTAATTTTTTACGTCATAATGATTCGACATTGACAGTTCATAACCTAATGTTATTTAGTAGCATTAAGGTAGCCGCACAAATACATATACGTGGAATTACGACATACGTTTTCTAATGCACGGCCTGCTATAATTTTTTTTGAACAGTCTCTACAAATAAAGGAAAATTATTAAGGCGCCCATCTACTGGAAATATAGTATAGATAAACCGATTAAATATGGAACATGTAACACATGATCTGGTTACTATATGACTGTCAATACTATGATTAGTTTTCGGCTTGGACCACGTCGTCGATTGGAGGTCACACTCAGCAAAGACAGGATTACTGGTTACTGTTTATGAACCTAAACACACTAACATTTCGCAAGACATGGCAGCTTGCATCTTCAGAGTCCTTGTGGTACTGAATTCAAGTCCGGGATGCGGAGGTATTTAAAGCCTTTTGAGCCAATCGAGCAGAACGTCGTAGTTCTGGTTGGCCGTCGTCGTCAGGCGGGAACAGATGTGGCAGGGCATGACCGTGGGATCGGTCTTGTTTCCGAAACTTTGGAGGATGAACTACTAGTGTCCAAGCTTTGCTGGGCATTAACCCATTCTATTTGTTGATGTTATTGGGTTGTGTCTCAATCTCAATCGCTTCTCGTAGGATTCTTGAAAAGTAATGCGAAATTTTAGCAAGCACTCGAGCATTTTCAAAATCCATTTTGTGGCCAGTTACGCATGTGTGTTCTGCTACTGTCGAGTTCGTGATGCGCTAATGTTTGCAATCACCTATATGCTCTCAGAGTCTCAACTCGATGAAACGCCCAGTTAGCCCAATATAGTTTGTGGCACAAGAGCAAGGGATGTTGTAGATACCGGCTGATTTTCAGCTAGAAGTATGATCTTTACCTGATCGGAAACCATTGCCTAGGGTTTCTTTAGTTGTGAAGATAGATTTTATGTTGTGTTTTGTTAGAACATGCCCTATCTTATCCGTAGTACTCTTACTGTATGGTAAAAAGGCTAACCTTTCCGGAGGTGTGGATTCCTCTTTAGCCCTAGAACTTTCAGCTCAGATGGTTTTCCGAATTTCTGTGGCTGTATAACGGTTGCATAGCAATGATGTCAGCAGGTGTGAATTCTCTTCTTGTATATGTTTACTTTCTGATATACAGATAGCTCTGGTAGTCAGAGTTTCGAGTAGTTCTTTTGCATAGGATGTTGATGTGAATTTACATTTAGGTACCTATCTGTATGCGTCTTTATCCTGTACACAGCGTGCGCTAAGTTACAATTGGGTTTTCTTCTTCTCAACTGCCATGGTGAATTGGAATGTGAATTGTGAACTGCGATGAGGTGTTTTAAAAACTGGTTTGAGGTTTGGTGTCCGTGCGACCAAAGCACAAAGCTGTGATCCACATCGGCGTTAGCGGATCATACCTGCCTAACTGGGCATAAAATGGATTTTGAAAATGTCCGAGTGCTTGCAAAAATTCCGCATTCTTTTCCAAGAGAAGCAATCCACAAAGGGGATGGGTTCAGGATCAGCAAAGCTTGGACACCGGTAGTTCAAAGTTTCGGAAACAAGACCGATCCGACGGTCACGGATTCCCGCACCTGTTCCCGTCTGACGACGACGGCCATGCAGAACTACGACGTTTTACTCGATTGACTCAAAAGCGTTTAAATACTTCCGCATCCTGGACTTGAATTCAGTACTACGAGCACTCTGAAGATGCAAGCTGCAATGTCTTACAAAACGTTAGTTTGTTTAGGTTCACAAACGGTAACCAGTAATCCTACCAATATTGAGTGTGACCTCCAATCGACAACGCGGCCAAGCTGAAAACTAATCATAGTGTTGACAGTTCGATAAACCGCGAAAAATTATATGCTGAAATAGGAATTACCCTGCAAAACAATAAACAACGAAACTTGTAGTTTTATTGCATCTAAGGAAAGCAACACATTTTCTTTTTTCCCTATATTTCTTCCAATAGTCTCTATCCCTACAGTGTCCCTGGTATTTTAAATAATCTGTATGAATCCCCTTTAAAACGTGCACTGCCATGTGGATCACAGGTGACTTATAGTCTTACTATCTAAACGGTCTACGATGGTCACTTGTGACCTACAGCAATTGAATGTTCGGCATTTTCTGATGAACTAATAATGCATTTTTGTCTTTCTAGAAAGGTAACCTACCTTAGGTTTTTTGATTTTTTTCGTCTACTTTAAAAAACCAAAGAAGAAGGGTCGCCTATTAACATAGATACAGTGACAATAGAAAAGGCAAATTTTAGCCTCTTATGAGTCTGTAGTAGCCCCTTTATTGAATAACTTTTCTTTACTGTACATCATCATCAACAGCCCTTCCGTCCCACTGCTGGGCATCGGCCTGTTCTCTGCCACGTGTTTCTCCTCAGCGCTAAGGTAAAAAGACGGGGGACCTACAGTTTAACGTCGAATCCGAACGACCGAAATTTCAGAGAAGGTTTTTAGCATTAAGATCCCACGGTTGCAAGCCGAATTGGGAAATTGTGTGTGGTGGGTTGCAGACAAGATTTTTATAAATCTGCATAGTTCTGCTTAGGTTTCCAACCCAAGCCAGAATCGACGTTTTATTCAGAAAGCGAGCGCTCTACCAACTGAGCTAACACCACACAGGGGCTGGTAAAATGGACCGAAATAAGCTAAAATCGCCGTAGCTAAGTTATTTAAGTGACTTTCTCGTATAGGTTTTTTTTAACTTGTAAAATCGCAATAAAATGAAAAAATAATGGAGTCTTAGTAAGACCTAGCTATAAGAGATTTAGCAAGGTTCAGACTTCCAAAAGTTTTCTAATTCTACACCTAGTTAAAAATTACCATCTTTAAGCCTGTCAATATTTATTAAACTTTAATAACAACAACAACAATTTCAAACCCTGTATATAATTTATTTAGACGTATACTAAACGTATTGCCTTTTACCTTGGCAGTCGTTCAGGTAGACGCCCCTAAGCGCCTTGGCGAACAGAGGAAGGAATATAACTATTTGCCCGTGTAGAAGGTTAAACTTGATTTTAAATTCCCAGGCCGCCTTAGAATTCCCTTAACCATATAATTGGGCGAACCCGTCTGTCGAGATACCTAATAATTCCACTAACCGGATCATCCGGATATCGCAGCGGTTAACTTTATTAAACGAATTTGCTGTTTGACTAATACAGAAGCGCAAAAGTATTTGATTGTTTAATTATCAGGGTAGAAGTCTTCTGAGTTTTCACTAAGGTTGCTAAAAAAGTATAACAACAAAGGGAGTGTTGTTGCTTTCTATAACAGTGGTATGCAATCTTTTTGCCCCCGGTACCCATAGAGACACTTTTCCACGCAACTTTGTATCCTCAAAATTATTGGTGCATAATTCAAGTTATATATAATTATTGGATTTAAAATAAATTAAATGCAAACTAATGTATTCAATCACCAGTTTCAAAAGCTGAACCGATGAATCAAGCTATTAAATAAATAACTAAAAGAAAGGGAGTACGGAACGCTAAAGATAGAAAACAACAGGTACAAGTTCGCTCTGGAAAGATATTGTTCTCTGTATCTCTGATCATTCATGAAATATGCACCTATAAAATTTTACGTACCCCCTAGGATGTGTTGGCGTACCCCCGGGAGTACGTATACCTCCGCTTGTATACCACTGCTCTATAATGCACTTTTCAGTACAGACGTATTAAATAATTTTCTGTAAATTTACACAATATTTAAAAAGAAATTTATTACTTTACAGTAAATCAACCAAACAACATTATTTATTTCCCTTGCATTGTGCCAATTCACGAATTTAATTAATTAAGTCTATGTTATTTATTTAAAAAACTCCCAAGTACATTTTAAATTTTTTAATAACCATCACTACATTTAATATTAACGGTAATATTTATAACTTATTTAATATAATAGTTAACTACAGAAACGCACAATAAATTAACCACTACTTTGGTAAATGGTGTTGTGTTGCCCGAGTAACAATGTGATGGCACGGACACTATTTAGGGTAGAAGCGATTGTCGGGTTATTGAATTATTGTGTTATAAATAATTCAATAATTGTAGTCCCTCAAGATTAATATTGTTAACTAGGGAAATAAATATCTCTGTACTCTGTACCTAATACTGGCTACGAACCAAATTAAACTGGTTAGGTACTCAGAATATTGTTATAAATCTTTATTTTTCCAAGTGGACTTTAAAAGAATTCTAAAATAGTATGCATATGTAAAAAACTGATCAGCACTGTCAGGAAACTAATCGGAACTATCCTGAATATTGTTTATGTGGTTAAATAAAGAGAAAATGTAAATAAACCCTTTTCATTGTCAAATTATATTGTTCTTTCAACTTAACTAGAGGTAATCATTATTCTCAGGAAAATTACTATTCAATCTTTAATATTATCTGGAATAATTTGATAAATCGAACTAGTCGAATACCTGATAATATAGTTAATAGATTTATTCGGTATCACTTCAGATCGATTAACCCGAATAGCGAACACTTGGTCGAATGTTTGATAAAAAGATACTTATATACGTATATGCCTAGCACAGTTAGTCAAATTATTCAATATAAGGACAGTTCCATTATCCACTCAAAGCGATTGTCGAATAGTCCAGTTGGCTGTATTAATTGATACTGGAATAATTTGATAAATCGAACAAGTCGAATACCTGATAATATAGTTAATAGATTTATTTGGTATTACTGCAGATCGATTAACCCGAATAGCGTACACTTGGTCGAATGTTTGATAAAAAGATACTTATATACGTATATGCCTAGCACAGTTAGTCAAATTATTTAATATAAGGACAGTTCCATTATCTGCTCAAAGCGATTGCCGAATAGTGCAGTTAGCAGAATTAATTGATACTGGAATAATTTGATAAATCCAACTAGCCGAATACCTGATAATATACGAGTAGTTAATAGATTTATTGGGTATAACTATCGATCGATTAACCCGTATAGCGTACCGTTCACTTGGCCGAATGTTTCGATAAAAACATACTTTGAATAACCGTACAATTCTAATGCTTCGATTAAGTGTGCTATCCGAATAACGAACAGTCTAATTAACCGAATTACTATCAGATTACCGAGAAGACAGTAAGTCGATTTATTCGGTATCTGGACAATTAGATGGACGGTATTATCTAAACCTTTAGATATCAAGATAGTTCGATCAACCGTACAATCTGAATACCGAATAATTCAGTTAGTAAAATTATTAGATATCAAAATAGTTTGATTAACCGTAGAATCCTAATACTTCAATTAAGTGTACTATTCGAATAACGAATAGTGTAATATTTGGTATCAGGATAGTTCGGTTAACCATATAATTCAAATAGCGAATAGTTCAATTAGGCGAATGTTTCGATATCAAATACTTTGGTCTGAATATTATATATAATAGTCGAATTACAAATAGTACAGTTGTCCGAAATATTTGATATCGGAATAATTAGGATTAACCGTACTATCAGAATATCGAATAATATTGCGAGTCGATTTATTCGTTATCAGTATTGTTAGTTTGACCGTATTATTTTAATTTTTAGGTATCAACGTAGTTCTATTAACCCTACAGTCCCAATAGCGAATAGGAAAGTTAGCCTAATTTTTCAATATGAAGATAGATTGAATAACCATAGAATCCGAATGCTTTGATAAAGCGTGCTATCTGAATAACGTAGTGTTTATTTAACTGAGCTATTTGATATCAGGATATTTTGATTAACCTCACTATTTGGCTACCAAATAGTCCAGTTATGATGAATTACCCGCCAACTTAATATTTGCATTAACCATACATTCGAATACCGAATATTTCAGTTAGTAAAATTATTAGATATCCAGACAGTTCGGGTGGCCGGTTAATTACCGAATTATACAATACCCAGAATAATAAGATACGAACTAAGTCTCTAACCGGTTAACAAGTGCGAACATTTGTAAAAACCGGCAACTCCAGTAGATACTTAAAAAGGAGATTTCTGGAAAGGGAATAAATAGTATTTTATCCTAAATTAGTAACAGGCGCCATTGACATAATCCCGAAAAATGATCAACATTCTTTACCTTAATCACAAGCACGTCTCTAATAGATTTTAAAATGGCTTCCATTACCGTAGAGTATGACAAAACGTGCAGTTTTGCGGTAAATAGTTTATCGTAGCTCCAGCATACGAAGAGTTTGGCAGCGCAGCAGTCTGGATGAGCGCCAGGTGATATTCTGGGGGCGATTCCCACCGCGGCCCACCCCTCGCCCACGATAACCCTTCACGTACTAAATCCATCGAGGAGCATATATCGAGCTCTCCGACAGCACATAGACAAATAAGTGTTTTTGTGGGAATCAATAACGCAGAATCTGGGGTTAGCACCATCTTTTTTCCTTTTCGGTAGATAAATGCCTCGAGGAGAGAAAGTTATAACCACCAAGTTATTGTACGATATGAAGCAATTTATTACTTCTGATTGGGAAGCGGACACAAGTCAACCGGTGCGCAGCCCCAGGCGATATGTTCGAGGGAGGAATGCATTCAGGGGGAACCATCGAAAGATATTACGAATTTATTTGCTCCGCGAACGATACAATTGCGAAAAAGTTCATAAACACCCAATATTTTAAGAATCAGCAACGCTGCTTTGCGAAGAATACTTTTACATCAAACTCGTACGATTTACCTTTAAGTTGTGCTTTATCGATTTACTCCAAAATTAAATTACTTCTGAATGAGATTTTTTCATGTATGCTTTATAAATTATGTTGAATACTTAGCATTTTGTTCTTCGTTTATACAAAACACGAAACTTGACTAGCTATAAAATACGTATATTTGTGCGGATGAACATTATAGTATCAAGCATGATGATTATGAATTATTTTGTAATAAGAACTATTTCTCTGCGAACACTATACAGGAGGTCAATTTGAAAACATACAATGCGTTATATCTCTGGAAGTAAAATACGTATTAAACTATTCTAGGAAACATTTCTACTACATGAAGGGGAAAACATCATAACTCATAAATAGAGCGCGGAATATAAGCAAAGACATTCTGGAAAATATGCATATATATTACAGCGAAAATATGCAGAGCTTTTTGAAAAATATAATTATATATGCAAAATATGCAAGTACTTTTCCTTTAGGTACGATAAAAAATAGAAAATACATTTAAGGATACGTATTGACTGAATTATGTTATGTTCGTTTGATTTTGCCGCTTCATTTGAATTAAAGTTTTATTTTAATTGACGCTCTGTAGCCGATTACTATCTGCTTATATCCTGAATACAGTTTTGTGAACCTTCTGTTGTTATCATTGAGAGATGCCGATTAATGTTTCGTCTGCACGCTTGGCCGTGGACGTTTTCTGGGAATGTACGTGTTGAATAGTTCTAGAATTCTTGCACCATATTTCGTAATGTGGTGAAATATTTTCGGCGGATGCATATTGGCATTACGTTTTTTCTTGAGTCGGACTTAACATCTTCTTCGGCCCCGTTGCTGCGATGCTGCGCCGTAATTAAGTACTGCAAGCGCCGCTTGGGTTTTCGATGGGTGTCCATCACGTGAATTTTGTATTGCTGTTTTCACCGTGGGGTGAACAGAACCATCGACAAGGGTCGGATTAAAGGAACACGGTGGAATTTTAACCCTTGGAGGGCAATTCATTATGAATTTTCCGATCGCCTTTGGCGGATTATTATCGAGGACATTTGCTGTCGTTCTGGATGTGCCGTTGCTGTGAGAAACTAGGAAATTTGTGAAGCGAATATTTCGTTTCGTCTGCCTTTTTCCGGGCCTCAGAACACCTCAAAATTATGTCTGCCTCTTTCTCTATCTGCTACCGAAGAAAAACTAAGGTAAAAGGAATTATTTTGTGTTGTAAGAACTTTTTTCGAGTTTCATTTTCAATATTCAAGCGCTGAACCTTTTTTTAATGCGACGTAAAGCTACCTTCAGTCGCTAGTTGTCCTTTTTTCTTTTGGTTAACTGTAAAGTGTAATCATAAATTGTATTTTTCTGTAAACTCCGACGCCACTGGCTGCGTAGATCTGTTATAAGAAATTAAGTACTTAACAAAATTTAATATTAAACTACGTATAAATCAATGCAGTCTTTGGTTTTGTATTATGTCACCTATTTCAGTTAGTAGAATTATATTTGCCTTAAAATTTACCATATCTTATATTTGTGTATTTTTACTTTCCCATACCTTATAGATATAGGGTATTACTTTCCCATACCTTATAGGTATAGGGTAAGTATTGAAATCATGAAAATTTTCGAAATCGAGATTTTAACGGATATATCCGTTTTGGGCCTCTAGGAATCCAAAAAAGTGGTTTTTAAAAAATGTCTGTCTGTGGGTGGGTATGTACGTACGTATGTACGTATGTGACGCTCCTACAGCCGAAAGTATTGCTCCGATTTTGATGCGCTTTGGAATGCGGGGGTGTATCGAAAATTCATCGAAAAAATAAGCTTTTCAAAAAAATCCGAAACCGGAAGCGGAAGTTACGCATGTTTTTTTGGTATCACTTTT
>JABXWE010028833.1:0-14639 GCA_014611495.1 Limonius californicus | reverse complement strand
ATATTTTGGTTAGCTTTGTATTTTCCTTCTCTAGGTTATCTTTGTGTTAACTTTAGTTGCTTTTCTGTACAATGTTTGGCACATCGAAGTATATGTTCAAGGATGTTCATTCATTTTTAAAAAGACGTAGGCGTAGATCGAATTAGATTGTTGAAATATTTCGATTGGCTAGACATGAGGACTGTCTGGGGAATGAGTAAATAATTTAGTGTGCGAAATAAAATGTAAAAAGCTGCGGGCGTGAAACGATTCACAGGAATACGAGCTTGATAAAAATTCAAAATTAAGCAATAACAGTGTTAAGTTTCGAATGGAATATATTTAGGTTGATTGTAACTTTACAAAACTATTAAAAGTTGGAGGTTGAAGAAACTGGTAATCTTTTATTTGGGATGCATACAGATTTAATGAGAGCGAACTACAAAGGTGTGGTACTATAATTTATGAGCGACCCAGTAACTGAGATAGAGCCCTATGAGAGCTAGCCGGATGCAAGATTAAATAACTACATGTAACAGAAGTTTAAGGTTGAGTTTGAAAAGTACGCTGCTGTCCGTACACGACAATATATATTAAAATGTTATAATAAAAGTATCTTGGTAAGAGTAAACTAAAATTACCGGATGACCGATCATCTATTCCCTGAATATTGTAAAATATTTTAACGTTATAATGAGTGCTGTTGTTCACTAACGATGTAGGTAATCATGTTAAAAACTGTCTGAAATTGTCAGCACAAAACATTAGCAGTTCAAACGCAGATTACCACCAAGATATGATCGCCGAAATGTGTGAAGATTGGTTTTGCACATTTTTACTTCCCAACATTCCGGCAAACAGCGTGATTGTGATTGATAATGCATCTTATCATTCCAGGCAAATTAAAAAGATACCTAAACAAAGCACAAAGAAGGTACATCTTATACTATTGTTAAATGAAAATAATGTTTCTATTCCTGGCAATGTGAAAACTAAACCAGCTTTATTAAATTTAATAGACGAAAAGAATTTAATAAAATCATATTTTGTTGATTAAACTGTCTTTGAAAACGGCCTTAATGTTTTGAGACTACCTCCCTACTTTTGCGAATTTAATCCGATCGAAATGATGCAGAGCACTTTGGAAACAAACGTCAGAAAAAGAAATACTTCTCCTACGTTAAGTGACAATGTTCTGGGTTTTATCAGAGATGCTGTTTGTGAAATTGATAAATACTGAAAAATTTGTTGGAACACATCGTTAAGGTTGAACAGAAGTATGCTCCAAAATATGAAATCAAACCTTTAATAATTATTTTATGAGCTGATTCATCTTCTTGTAGGTACCTCAGAATTTAGTGAGATCGAGTCTGAGTAAATAAAACAAATAAAATAAAATGTAGATTTGCGTTTAGTAATATTAAAAAAGCGTGTCTAATGTGTATATTATGTAATTTAAAAATAAAGTATTATTTTAAGCAGATCTGGTTGTATAACATATTTATTTATCCATTCACAAATTTTCCTGAATACGTTCTTGATCGTCTACCTGCAACGGCCCTAACACTTGCAGGTTATCATTAAGTCTACAGCTTAACATTCGCTACTTAAAGTTTGGCCCAACTTTAATACTATGTGAGAACCAAGCTAAGACAAAGCTTAAGTTTTATATACCAAATTTTTATATCAAATTCTATTCATGGTATGTGTTAACCTTTTTTGAAATATAAATTATTACTTCCTCTTAATTTGATAAGTTACTCACTACATGTTTAATATTTGCAAATATGCTAAACTCAGAAACTGTTTTTAGACACAGACGTTATCTACGTTTTTGAGATTCACTACTTAATATAGAAAGGCATTATTGCGTATAATTCTACAAATAAATGTCATCGTCAACGGTTTAACTGAGATCGGGCTTTGTATTAAATCACCATCTGGGCTACTTTTGCACTAGATTATAGTATTAATAACAGAGGCAAATCTTATTGTAATATATTTTTCAGTAGTTTACTATTTACTATCTGAGAATATCTGCTGAAGTATCAAGAACTGAAAGAGTGATAAATGAGAACATAAAGTAAAGGATGGGAATCAACAGTGACACTGAAGAAAAAATAGAACATAGACAATTTGTATGGTTCGAGCAAAGGATGGAAGAGGGGCGAATACCATAAATGGGAATGGAATGGATTCGCCCCGAAAGGAGAAAGAGAGGGAGAGCAAGAAAGGGCTGGCTCCAAGGAATACAGACAGCGATAGAAAAAAGAAATATATAACAAAGAGAATGGATGAATAGAAATCATGGAAAAATCTTCTGGGAACCGGAAGGGACCGACAGAATCTATGAGGTATGTTTTAGAAGGTACATCAGTAAGCAATTAAATTGATACTCGCCTCTACCATAAATTACGCTATAGACTAGTTCAGGTTTCAAATAGCTTCTACATTGCCATTGCCTTGATTGCTTTAGCAATTTTTATTATAAGAAGTTGCAGTAGATACCTTATGCAGATATGCATTGTTTTTAAATTTGAAATAAGCCTAAAAATGGCAATTTCTATATTTTGAACAAAGTATGTAAGCAGAAGTATTCTATCCATTTAAAAATTTTAGTGTTCACGTGAAAGTTTTCGCTGGATGATTTTTTACGATTTTAGGAAAGGCCTAACTTAACAACAATGCATAAAATCGCTTTGTTTAACTTTTGGTAATGAAGCACCATTAGAAAAGACTGTTTACAATTGGTTTGCAGAATTTCATCGAGGTCGTGCGACCGTCAGTGATGAATTTCGTGAAGATCGAACAAAATTAGTTGTTATTCCAAAAAACATCGATGCTGAGCGCGACGTGAGTGAAGATCGGCATGTGACTTACAGTGCGATATAGGAATGTTTAGGCATATCTTCTGCATGAACGTTTCGCTGTGAAAAAGATCTGTTCCAGATGGATTCCGCATAATTTGACCGAAGCTCAAAAAAAGGCTCGTGTGTTGGTATAAGGAAATGCTCAAAAAATTCGACCGAGGAACTGCAAAATCCGTATACAACATCGTAACAGGTGACGAAACTTGGATATATTCGTATGAATCAGAAACTAAGCAACAATCCACTGTTTGGGTATTCCAAGATGAACCGAATACCACAAAAGTGTTTCGTTCGCGAAGCACTTCCAAGAAAATGATCGCTTGTTTCTTCGGTTGTATTGGACATGTCGCAACCATTCCTTTAGAGGATCGAAGAACAATTAACGCTGAATGGTATACAACAATTTGTTTGCCAGAAGTCATCTATGAAATCAGGAAAAACAACCGAAAACTTCGCATCATTCTTCATCATGACGTTGCCAGCTCTCACACAGCACGTCAAAAAATTGATTATTTGAAGGAGAAAAACATTGAATTAATGTCTCATTGCCCGAATTCACCTGATTTACTGCCTAATGACTTCTTTGTGTTCCCTAATGTCAACCACATACACAAAAAATGCGTGGACAGCGATTTTCATCACCTCAAGGAGCTATTGGAGCCTTCAAAAACCATGTTTTTGAAATACCAACTTCATAGTGAAAAAAATGTTTCGAGAATGGATTTCAACGCCTGCAAAAGTGTATAAATCTTAAAGACAAATATTTTGAAAAGCAACAAAACAGTTTGTTCCAAAAAAAATTTTTTCTTTCCTATTTTTTGTAAATACTTAAAAAGCTGCCCTCGTACAATTTCTTTTCAGCTATTAAGGTTCAGTTTCTACTCCGAATGATACGAACACAAAATATTACCTATTTCTGAATACTAAAATTAAAATATCGGCTTTTGCGATATTCGTTATACCCTAAAGTCTTTCATATTTTGAAAAGTTTGTAGAATTATTTACAAAATTATGTATGTAACAATGTAAAGTTGCCAAACTGGATATTGTTTTAAGATACTCTAAGATTGTTTTTTATAAAAACATAAATTAACATATATAGCTATTATGTTCATCGTGTAAGTGCCTTGATGTCTTTCACACTCGGAAAGTTTTTCTAAAATATTAAACAAATAGTGCGTGCTTGCCACCACTTCATTGGGAAAGTTGCTCGCCAGTTTTCGCTCGCCATCCGTTTCCTCGATAACCAATTTGTTCGCAGTACTAAGTGTAACTGCACAATTGCAAGAAAACTAATTTATATTTTGTTAGGCACCTACTTTTACTTTATAATTCAGAACGTCTACCTTTATTTTTTAAATGGATTTTGATATTTTACAAAAATATTGGTTTATACACCAAACATCCAAAAAATATAAGTATGTTACAAAATGTGTATCTACGCGTGTGTGTGATTGTGTGCTCGTGGATATCGTGAAAGCTGCTCCAAAACATTTTGGAGCGGGAAGCGGAAGTTGTATTCTCATATTTTTTTAGTAATTCACAATTTTAATGCTGAGGCTCTAAGATAAATCGAGTGGTTTTTTGCTAAACACACTAATTAAAAAATTAAGAACAATACATTTTTTTATACTTTCAGATACTTAATTGTAAATTATAATCAGCAGTGCGAAAATAATCGATGTTTATTCTTTAAAAACGTTAAACCAATACATTAACTATTAAAAAACATGATTTTGTACATAAGCTAGCTATTAAGAGTGATAACAAATAATATTATTTTATTTTACAACGAAGGGGTCTGAGTGGATAACGGTTTACTAAAATTCTTGGAAACCTAAGATGGTGTATCGGTATACTGTTTCTATATCAATAATACAATTTTAACCATATTTTACGAAGGTATTAATTAAAAATAATTTAAAAATATATGCAATATCAAAATCAGTTAAATTGCTAGTTAATTTTATTAAGAACAAAATAAACAAATATATTTAATTCAAATTCAACAACAAGAACAGGTAACCAACGCTGCTTTGAGAATTATAAACAGCATGTACTAAATGCCTACAGATAATATTTAATTTTGCGATAAACTGCTTGTCGACCGTCTGTCCGGCGAGCAATCAGCGTGGCGAGCAAATAGTTGTCGAGTATATGTAGAGCAAATGGCACGCAAGCAAACGCTCACGAGCAATTGGGCGGACACCTACCTTAAGTATAAACTGTGGTGTTAGCGATTGTTTGCGCACCTCAAAAGTAAAAATATTAAAACTAATTAGAAAATGCCTTAGAACGACGGCCAGTGATACCTGGGCAAAAATGCACTGAACATAGCAATTTACTTTACATTAAACACAGCCTACAGCTTTATTAGTATTCATAGTCGCAGAGCTAAGAATAAGGTAAAAACATGAGAGGCATCGACACACCCCACTAATTAGTAATGACTTTCTGCTACTGCGTTTGAGAATTGTATGGTACATTTCGGTTAGGTAAGTTAAAGATCTTGTAACGCACATATCTAGACTTACAGAACAATTTAAAACCAAAACAATGAAAAGGTCAAAGGGTTACACATATTAATTCATGCCTCCAAAAATCACTAGCTTGAGGTCTTGTTGAAAAACCAACAGAACTACTTCCTCTAATAAATAACTGTCAAAAAATTGGATTACTATAAACATTCTGACTTAAGTAAAGATATTACAGTTTACTTTCGGCTTAGACCGCGTCGTCATTTAGGAACTACACCCAGCATTATCAGGTAAGGGCCGACCTGTAGCTTGTCTGCATTCACAAGTATTTGCTCTAGAAATTTGAGCAATATTTGTTCGTAGGCCCTGCCTGCCTAAACAGGATCGTGTGCTGAGATTATTCCTGTTATGCCTGTTTAGGCAAGCAGGGCCTAAGAACAAATATTGCTCAAGCTTCTAGAGCAAATGCTTGTAAAGGCAGACAAGCTACAGGTCGGACCTTACCTGATAATGCTGGGTGAAGTTCCCAAATGACGACGCGGTCTAAGCCGAAAGTAAATTGTAATATTGACAGTTCGAGAAACCTCAAAAAGTATATTAAGTAAAGATACTAGATTAATACAATAGTTTTGTTTAGTGATTTCTACACAAGTACCTACCGCATTTCCGAAAAAATGCTTTTGTTAATGAAATTGCTCAGTAAAATTTGTTAACAATAGATTAAAAACCTTAATTGCTTTTCTAGTTTGTACGGTTCTTTACCAAAATTATATAAATAAGAAATGTAGGAATCCTTTCTAAGTATTATTTAATTTACAGGTATCTAAAATAGAAGTTTTCACAATTTAATAGCTTTCTATTAGTTGTAATGTAGCTTCACGTAAATATAGCCGTAATTTCCCATAACAAACTTACATCATATTAGAATTCTACGTCAATTTTATTATAATTACTCGTAAAAAGATTGAAAGGCAAATTAAAAATAAACGAAAGTAGCTCCATTTATACATAACAAATCATATAAATAGTTACTGAAAATTGCATTAATTTTTGGACAATGGGTCCAAGTAAAAATTAGATCAATTCATTTTAATATCGATACAATTAATCAGAAAACACAACGAACTCCCAGTTTCGTATTATTATTATTAAAGCTAAATATCTAATTTCAATTAAATAATTAATGTAAAATGTAATTTAGAGAAGGATAAACAAAAATATAAGCTAAACAATGGGGTTACAAATTACTAGCTAACAATAAGATATACAACATCTTCAGAGAGCAACGTTCAATATCAATACAGTTATAACACATAAACAACAACAAAAAACTGTATTCAAATTAAATAATCAGGTTTTAAAACAAAACTAAAATCTATATTATCTAGGATTTTAAAACGAATTTTTAAATATCGTTTCTCTCTTCTGCAGCTTCTAGTTTTATTTCCGACGGGCGTCTCGACGCCATTATGTTTTAGCGACGGTCCGAAAAGAAATGCGCGAACTGTAAGCGCCAATGACACTTTTATTTATTTTTAAGGTGCTTTCTCGCCATACATGCTTAATAATTTAAAGACAGAACAGACAACTATATCCAAGACATACTTAAAAAATTAACTAGACGTCTCTGTTCAGTAAACAACGATTTAAAATTAATACAAGTGTGCGAATATTCACCTCCGGAGCTTTTACTCGGAGGCATTCGAGAAAACAATTTTTATTAATTCTGAGTGTGGCTCAGGTTGTTAATATTTTTCATATGGGGGGTTTTCTAGAAAAATGACGTTAATGTTTGTTAAAAGCTGTCTTTCTGCGCCTTTCTACGTGTAGTTTGATAATAAACGCTAATTTGACAGGGCGGCTACTGGCAGACCGTTTCAATATTGCACGATTTTTCCAAGCTTTACAGAGTGTAAAGCGATTAGATTATTTTTAAAGGAAAAGCTAAATAATTGATGAGAATCGAAAAGCTCGTTCGGATTCGGAGCAGAATATTTGGACGAGCTGTTTTGACGTATACTTAGTTTAGCTAAAAATTCCTATACGTTCCGCTGGGAAATCAATCAATTATATTTAAAGAAACATCGAAATAACAAAGAGCATAAATAAAATACCCAACATAGAACGTATATGCATCGAGTTTATCAAACAGGTTTTAGAATATTTCAGCAAAATATAATTTAAGTTTCCGAAATATTATACTTAGCTTTATTATTTTTTATTGTTATTTTTAAATTTTAAGCAGATATTTTAGGCTTTAAAAGCTTCCATGCCAAAAAATTAGTTAAAATGTACGAAATATAACAAGTTGTTAGGACTTAACTAAAACAAAGTAGGTATATTTACAACTCAGGTTAACTTAGTTATAAATATTTGTTTTATAATTCAGTTCAAAATTAAAATAAGAATTATTATTACATAAATTACTTCTTGCCTATTTGTTACGAAAATAGAAGTTTGTAATTGTTTACAATAATTATAAATTAGATGTGTAGGGTGTGGGTCTATACAAGTATAAAATATAGAAACATCGGGTTTCTGTAGACAACAATTTATTTAACCAATAAATATTGCAGTTGAAAGCTATTTATTTAATTCCTATCCAAGTAATAAAGTATCGAAGTTGTTTGTTAGGTAATATAAAATTATACCATCTGTTTATTATTTATAATTTTCTTCCAGAAATGGAAGCTCTCTATTTGTAATGTGTAACTGTAGCTCTTTTTGTAGCTTTTTAAATTCTGATATCAAAAGCGTGTAGGTAAAATACATAATAAATTTATCACTAATAAATTATAAAATCGTGGAGTAAACAAAATAAGTAGTAAGATATTACATCACTTCTTCATACTTGGACAGTCTTTGAATATGATATAATGATAAGTCTACCTTACAAATTGTCAAAGTTCCACATAAGTAATCTTACCTTTATCTAGATACAGATAAAGTTCTCGCAATTTATCTAAATAATTGTTTTGGAATTCATATATTAAACATATAGGAAAAGATGCTAAAATTAAATGATTTAGTCTACCGTACGTTTATCTAAAATCTATTTATTGAGGAAGCATCAGGGTTTTAAGAGATATTTATTTTGCCGAATACTTAACAACAGCGACATAAAAGTCTAAGTAACTAACTGTTAATTTTGAAATAATTCAAACTATTGTCAATGGGTTATTGGGCAAAATACAAATCCGTTTACATTTTAATGGTATAATGATTGTTTTTAAAACTTTTTCTAGAGAAGAGACATGCGCACAGTGAAAAGTTTAGTGGTTAGCGCACTTGCCTTTGGAGCCAAGGAACGCAGTGCAGAATCTGGTCGAAATCGGTGAGATTTTTCTAGCGAGGAAAAGTCTGAAAGTACGCCTTCTGTCGGATAAGAAGTAAGGGTGTAGGTCCCGTGTCACTGCTATAGGTTACACGTTAAAAACCACTACAGGGGTTGGAACTACCCCAGGTAAGCAAAATTTAAAGTTAGGGTGTGCAATGCGCCAAATATGGCATGACTTCAAAGAGATGCTTGGAAAACCGCGTACTAGATCTCTCCCAATCAAAAACCAACCAACCAACCAAGTTTAAACTGTCAGCTATATCTATAGAAATTGATAGGTAACTTTCACTGATTATTTTCTACAAAAATATGCAACGAAGTTTAAAAATAATTCCATAGATATGTTCTTTCCTGGGCAAATTTGCTTCATATGTCATTCTTCTAAATTACTTAATTCGTTTGATAAAGCCGTAAAGGTAATACAATCTGCGTTAAGGTTTTACTTGCTATGGATTCAACAATAGGATTTATGCTAACACCGATATACCATAGCTTTTTTGCTATATTGTCAAATCTATTTATTTTTTTATAAATACAAATCCCCACGTTTTTAAATGTGTACAAGTCCTTTAGCATCATGTAGAGTGCATGCATTATTTTTTAAACACCTTGTATAACGTTCAAATGATGCGTTTGTTAACGATTCAGTGCCATACTGGGACTCTTTGTAAGAGAATACTAGTTGGATGCTGTGAGAATTCAAGTTAAAAAAATACAAAATTATACTCTCTACACATAAGCGTGTACTATGCAAGCAACAAAAGGCTTATTCGTGAACTCCTTTAGAAGGACAACATATATTTGATATACAGGGTGATTCTAAACATATGTGAAAAAATTTAACTACGTGTAGCTGAGATTAATTAACCCCTAAATCGCCTAGTAAGGTTTTTAAAATTCGGCACCGTTACGCAGATATGGGGCTTCAAAGCTTTTTTACATCAATTCATTAAAATGTAAATAGCTTTTCTGTTTCTTGTCCGATTTTGATAAACTTTGCTGTTTTGGAAGGATAACCTTAATTTCCATTCAAAGATTAGGTACAGTTGTATGAGAAAAGCGTAATTTCCAGCTAAGAAAAACATTCAGTGGTGTTTGAAAAATTTGGTGTAACAATATATAAATTTGGGTATAATTTGAAAACGAGGTCTTTAATCTTTAAGTTTTCTTTACTTGTTCTGAACTAGTATTACATTTTGCAAGAAAGGCCTCTACAATCTTTTTCGAAAATTTAATAGTTAATGAATTACTTAACAGTATTTCGAATAGAAATTAAAATTAAAACACATTCACCTAATTTACAATTTGTTACACCAATTTTTCAGTCAGAACTGTATGTTTTTCTTAGCTGGAAATTAAACTTTTCTCATACAGCTATACCTAATCCTTGAATGTAAATTAAGGTTGGACTGTTAGCCTTCCAAAACAACGAAGTTTATCAAAATCGGCCAAGAAACAAAAAAGTTATTTACCTTTTATTTAATCGATGTAAAAAAACATTAAAACGCCATATGTTCGTAGCAGTGCCAAATATTAAGAAACTACTAGGTAACTAAGTAGTCAATCTCAGCTACACGTGGTTAAAGTTATTCGCACATGTTTACATGTATAGCTAAATTTTATTTATTTAAGTTTTCAATAATTAATCAACGATATCCGGTTTGTGTTCCTTTGGTGAATTAGGTTGTAGTTTTTTGATCATACTGTGTGGCGAATCACATGCTAGCGAATAGCGTTACAAATACATGATCAGCTGAGAATACTATATTATCAAACAGACAGTTTAAGACGTAAGAATTAAAAGGTTAGACAAAATTATAAAACGGGGATCACCCTGTAAACCGGTTGGATACAGAGTCACATACAGGGTGGGTTTAAATTACAATTACTATATACGAAGGGAAAATGTTCAAACTGGTTTGCCACGTGTGTCCAATGCGCACAAATTTCTACAACTAACAAGGAATACCTTTAAATCAATATTTAAGTAGTGTTTACAGTTTTTTTTATAAAGTTCGTCGTTGTTTAGTTTGAATAACATTTTTAAATGCGTAACTCTTAAATGCCATATTTTGAGAATTACAAAATTATAAAAATTAATATTTTAAACAAACAAATATGCAGTAGGTAAGTACATGCAGGCGCTCAAGGCATCCAAATTTATAATATTTATTGTCTAGGGCTTTTTAATTTGTATGTAAAAATAATATCTATGTAAGGCAAATCTACAGCAAGTGATTTAATATATAAATATGAAAGGAACAATTGAATTTTAGTTTCTTACTTTTTATTTATTAATGTTATTTTATTAAAATGTCATTAAGTTTCACGAAACTGTAATAGTTGAATCACAAAAATATTATATTTTATAGGAAAAATATAGATAGTTCATGTAGTTCTTCGAATATATACAATTAATAACTTAGAAGACATCTGATATAGTTTATACGAGGCGCGTTAAAAAATGTTCCTTTAGGGATCACTATAATAACAGCATTTTTTTTTGATAAGTTTGTAAAATTGATTTACTTTTAATGACTACACATACTACTTAAATTATTTTATTAGAACCACGTAAATTTAAGGTAAAAAAGGTTTTAATTACTAGTTTACATATAATTAAAGCAGTGATGGAATAACTAAAAATTTAAAAATCTATCAACTCAGAATATTTTTAATCCGTTTATAAGTTTGAATTTAAATTTTCTGAATACTTATCTGCAATATACAAATCTGGTAAGAAATATGCGACACAAACGTTTATCCACAAATATCTAAGAACTTAATACATAAAGTTGTTTATACAATTGTTATCTATGTGCTAACCTTTATAATATATTTTTCTTGGTGAAATTAATACCACACCAATGAGTAGTTTGTCTACTTGTAGTGATAACAATGTGTAAGTTTATGTAAGATTGTTTTAAGAAGTTTTCAATAAATCATAAGCTATGAAACACCAGCATGAATGTCCATTATATAACTATACCTAGCTAATTTGGAGTAGAATTGTACCTACCTATCTGATAAAAAATCATGGTGGTATCCAAAATGATTGTAAACTATATAATGTTAATTCTAAACTGCTTCCAAGCTTCTAATTTTCTGAAATGCCTTATGACAAAGCTGAGTTGGTAATATATTTGTACAACAACGTGTTTACTCACGTGTTTCTATCGTTCTATTAATCCCAATGTAATTGAATATTTTACGTATAATAATTGGTTTATATACCTATTATATATGTTTAACTTCATCATTCCATAGGAGATATTTCAGTTTTCAATACATAATACATGATTTGCAAATTAGAACTTTTATAGTGCATTTACATATTTATGTAAACAATTTATAAGCAGCATACTTAATGGATGTTAACATACTTTTGGGACATCTTGTACAGAGAACGCTTGGTTCAAGTTAATTGTGCCTTAATTTTATGATTTTATAATTTACACACCCTGTATAATATGATTATGTATCGCTTGTAAATCTTGCATACACTACTGAATGTTGATATGATATAATCAAACCAAACAGTTTTCAATCGTTGAAGATGTTTATTCATGTAGGTAGTTCGCTTTTGGTGCTTCAATTGCAAACAATTAAAAGCAGTTTATGTTAAAATGCAGCAAAATATAAACAGTTACAACATGTAGATAAATAACGCTTAACTAAAGAATAAAGTGAATTTACAGTTGGACTGATCTCGTGCTGGTCCCATTTTTAACAGCAAAGCAAAATTTACGCCAGCAACTACAGAGGCAATAGCAGCTGCACATTAAAATCGGAATAAATATAAAGCAGCGCATTTTATGAAAATAGTTTTGTTAATTTCGCATTCAGCTTTTCGTAAGCAAATTTTATAGGACATTATAATAAAATGTTAGCCGAAAGCAGGAAAGTTGCGACCTGTTACGGATTCGAGTTCGCCGCGCGTTATAAAGCACTTTAATGTTAGTAACTTTAATGCTTATGATGTCTGAGTCGCCAAGTTTTAAAAGCCACATTATGAGTAATTAAAAAGACGAGATGGATGGTTATGTGAGCGCAAAGTAACATAAGCCAGCATAAAATATTTGGAGCACAAAGGTTGCGATATATGTCTCCGCAAATGCATTTACATGAAAAAGCACGCCTAAGAGGTGCGAATTTACTTTCATATCATTACTTTTATGTAATTTAGAATTTTTTTATGCTAAATAACGCCACCTGGAAAAAGTTCATTAGCAGGAAAGCCAAAAAATTTACATTTTTATTTTAAATACGTTTTGCTTTATTTGATAACCTACCGTTTCATTTTTTTCTAATTTGTTTCACAAGCAGGACGCTACATTAAATTCTACAAGTATACGTGTGTGTTTATAAAATGACGGATGTAATACTTAATATATTGTTTATCAGAATGATTCTAAGATATTAACAGGTGTGAAGTGAATATTCACGGAACATAATTTATTAGTCCACTCTGTATATGGACACAATCAACTATTAGCGAAATGCAGAAATAATCAGTTTTTTTATAAGCTATTCTTAATTTCGCTAGACAATAATTATAAAATGCGAAAAATAGTTATATATCTCTACGAAGGAAGCTTCTACAAACCAAAAGATATTTTATTTATTAATCAGTATCAAAAATTATTTCCTACTGATTACTACTTGCCCTTGTTTATGTTCATCATTAGTGTTTGTCTTAAACTAAATTTAGAAGAGATCTATATTTCATATTTAAATGTCTGCAGAAGTAGGCCTAAAACTCAAGCGGAGAATAGCAGGAAAATTATAGAAAATTTATATGTTTATGTATTTTAAGATGAACGATTCGAATACGAGTTCCACCAAAGCAGTCAGTATTTCATAATAAAAGATTAAAGCATTGCTGTAACAAAATAATAATTTTCTTAGACATACAATTCAGACGATATAGCTAATACATTTTTAGTTTTACTGTTTTAAAAATACAAGTTTGTGCTAAAATCCCTGTTAGTAAAATGTTTAAACTAAAACTTAACATTTATTCGACAATTTTTCTTTTTTTTAGGACTTTTTCTCTTACAAGACGTAGCGATCTTCTCTCCAATTTGTTCTTAGTAACAGTAATATAATCAATGTAATGATAAGTAATTAATGAATATAAATATATTTTAATAATAATAATAGGTAGTCACAATTTTATTTACTTTGTGTGCTTTATACGTATTTCAACATTTTACATTCATTTTCTCATGCATTTAATGTTTTAAACAGTTGTAGCTAGGGCAACAGCACAGTGGAAGTTTTGGAATAGCAGACCTGAGCCAAGTCCGAAAGCAAGATCCAGTGTGCTGTTGCCATAGCTACAACTGTTTAAAATATTAAATTCCTGAGGAAATGACATGCAAAATGTCGAAATACGTATAAAGCACAAAAAGTAAATAAATCCTGTTGAAATTGCGACTATTATTAAAATATAAATATGAATTTCAACGAAGTAAGGCAAGAAATAATTAAGTTATTTAAATATTTCTCAACGGCTAAAGTTATATAATTTTCTCTAAACAATTAGCGATTTACTTGCTAACCTTTTAAACTAATTTCAGAACATTCTGCGTCCACTGCTAGCATTGAACCGGGAATCCACAATACCCTACAAATAAAAACGGATTATCTACAAATGCTTGCTGATTTTTCTTCCAAACTATTAACAATCCGTTACTAATATTAAAATTGTAACTTAAATGTTTTGCGTTGAATATTACAAAAAACAGGCATTAAACAAAACCAATAAGAGAAGTGTTTAATACTTTATTTACTTATTTACTTACTCATTTTATGTGTTTTCTTATTTTTACCTCTCATATTAATAGATACGAAACAACCATAGGTTTAGTATCTCCTAATTCTGATAATCAGATGATAGCATCAACAATTACAAATTTTAAAAATAACAAAAGATTGCTCCACGTATGTTCTAGCTAGTTAATAAAACATTTT
>JABXWE010028832.1:0-14908 GCA_014611495.1 Limonius californicus | reverse complement strand
AAAAAAAATTTTCAATATTTTTTGTTTGTAGTGAAATTTCGGATTTAGCTTATTTGGACGATTCTGAACAACTTTTATTAACAAAATTTTGTTGTAAAAAAATTCCTAATACGAGTTCTTCAATTTTGCTGTTTATTTTAAATCGTAGTAGGCTAGCATTTTACCGTGAAGGGAAAGTAACATACCTTTAAATTACAGTTTAGTGAGAGGTATAATCAGAAAAAAGAAATTTTTTGTATCGATAATATATAAACAAAATACTGGGGTGGTGCAGTCTACAGTGAGACACACTGTATATAATTCAAAGCAGTTACTGCTATCTCGTAAAGTATGATATTCCAATCTAAGTAACCACTGTTTCTCTGATTTCTGCAAATCGTTAATCAACTAGACATGAAAATTTGCTTCAATGGGATTCACGTTCTGCAATAAAAAATTGCCCAAGCAATATTAGTTTAAGAATAACAGCTACAATTTATCAATTGCTGATGTAACAATAATCATAGCAATAAATGCTTCAAATTACAGCCAGCATTGCTATGAAACTCCTTTATTGAATACGAATTTTAAGCAACATTGTTATTATTATATCAATAAATCCGTAACTAGCAATAATTCCTCATTGCTATCTCACAATGTCTAGTGCATGCCCTCTCCATCCACCAATTCGCCAACTTTAGTAAACTCAGTAAAACTAAACTAAGCAGAAATACTAACCAGTTCTTGTTTTTCTTTGAGAATAAGCAACATTATATAACAAACATTTAGTAAATTGCCAACATGAAATCCAGTAATTCTGTTGTGGATTTTAACCGTAGCAATTTGTAAATTATAATCTGTTTGTGTAAGCTACGAACGTCAACTTGGGATATTTTTGTTCCATGAAAGAATAGTTTTAGTATTATACAGCTTTAATATTTCACGTACACTTAAACAATGTCTTCTTCGTTTTACCATTTTATGATTTTAGTGATGCGAGTACACTATGAAAGAAATGCAAATGCAACTTGTTACAGTCGCAAAAAAAGTTCCACGTTGCGGCGCCAATTTGTTACCGGCCAATCGAGCTTTTTCGACGATTCGTAACTAAAAGGGCCTACAGCTTAGCTAAGAGGAGTAGGGAGAGTTCGTGAAAATCGCTTATGGGAGAAAATCTTTAGTTGTGTACAGGGCGAGTCAAAATAAGTGAGCGCCACCTTCCAAATCCAGCTGATTGTGTAGATCCTCGTGGAAGGCCGAGAAGCCAACAGCTTACGGGAATGGAACCTACCTTTGCTTGTTGTGCCTCCTATATATTTAAAGCTTGCAAATTTCTTACACCAACAAATACAAAAGACACAATAAGAGACAGTAAACTTTAAAACACATATAATAAAATAAATAGAATGTGGCAATACAATAAACGGACACGAGTTATTATAACGCAAAAGTTTGCATTACATGGTTAAAATCCTTGAACGTTCAGGAAACTCGTCGCCACTGGTGCAACGGGATTTACGTTATGCATTCAGTTATAAAACACCAGTGACGCTGAAGTTCACAAAAGTAGAGTATAATCTAGTAGTTCTATCATAAAACAGATTAACACATATGGCGACTGAAGGTCATTTTTTTTCCTTGCAATTACATGAAGTTAAATTTGAAGTCTGCAAGTCAACGCGAGCAAAAAAAACTTGTTTGTCACAACACAAAACTGAAAGTTTTTACCTTGAATTTCGGAGACGGCACAATATACGGCGATTTCCGGTTGCTAACGATGAACGCAGGCGAAGACAGGACCCTTCGATGGTATGAAGAAATGGCTGCAGAACCACGGGCGTTGGGCTTCGAAGATGATCCGCCGAAAGGCGATTGGTCAACTCTCTAAAGAATTGCCTTTTACTGGGGTTGAATCAAGTTATTCCTATTTAATCCGGCAGCTGCCGACTGTCTGTTAAATACCCCTTGGTACAACAGCGAAACGGAACACACATAACAGATACCCCTTACAAAAAAAACCCGAGAGCCGCCCCTGCAGCACTTACGGCCCCCGTACGGGCGATCGGAGTCCACAAGGATCGGAAATGAACTAACTCAAAAAGGCAACGGGACCTCACTTCCCCTAAAGGATATTGCACCACATTTTGAAATGTTGCGCAAGAAATTCTAGAAGGAATTTGTTTAACACACGAGAATTCCAGGAAGCGTTCGAGGTCGACCGTGGAAGAAAAACAAGAGACTGAAATTTTTACACAAAGAAACTATTAACACATCTCGAGCTTCGAAAGATAAAACAAAATAGTGAAATGGTAACCCAAAATAAGACTTCAATTAAAATAGCGATATTAATTCTGACGAAGCGGCAAACAAATTAAGAAATTAATAAAGTGTAGCGGCAAATTTGAAAATCACATAACAAACTGCAAACTAAGTATTGTATGTACAAGCTTAAATACAAATCTAAGTATTCATTAATGACAAGCGAGCGCACAGGGGGTTGGAACATTCTCGTTGATGGTTGCAAAGGAAGTTTCAAATTCCGATAAAGGCACAATATACCTGACGTTGAAGTGTACAATACAACTTTGGTATCTATAATGCGAAAAAGGCATGTATTTAAATTTTTAAGCTAGAAAAAAAGTGCAATGTAAGGGGTCAGAATAAGGTTAGAAGTTGTCAGAACCTTTGAAAATTTTGTTAATTGGAGAAATTCCCTATATAGAAGTTGGAGCGTAATTTGACAGTGACAGTTGTTAAACTTCAAGCTAAAGTTTGACAGCATCAGTTTGTTACTAGACGTAACGTGACAAACAGTAATTGCCATTTTAAAATGTCTATCACAACTTACTCCATTTTGTTTTCGATCGCACAAATCAGTCATTATTTTGTATCAATATTCCTCCATTATAGCAAGGCCGCGTCCTGGATCTGGCTTTTTCAAATCAATCAATCAATACTTTTTCTCCATATTTTTACATGGAAACGAACCAATATGCCATTAGTAAAACCATGGTAAAACAAATACTGAGTGTATAATAAATATTCATCCTGACAGAGTGGCATATAATTCATAACCAGGAACTTGTAAAACTATATTTGACAAGACTTTTGGTTCAAGTAATGTGGTGATTTTTCTTATTCGTGTATTTTAATTAATTCGGTTATTATAGATATTCCAAGGACAACCTCAAAGCAGCATGGATTCAGTAGCGGTAGATGAACCTACAGCAGAAGAAAAAATTAAACAAATGGAACATGAACTACATTGTAGCATATGCCAGGAATATTTTGTCAAAGCTTTCACTCTTAACTGTTCTCATTCCTTTTGCTACAGTTGCATAAATGATTGGAAGCAGAATCATGTCGATTGCCCTCTATGTCGGTGCGTAATTACTGGCATGGCACCTAGTCGAGCATTGGACAATCTGGTTGCCACGCTTAATAATGATGCCAGTTTAAGTCGGCCAATAGTTCCTATGGAAATCATGGATTTTAGTAGTTTGTTTGGTTATGATCTTGACGGTCCTATTCAAAGCCCTGTTGAGAGTTACTATGTGTCGGATTCTCAAGAACAATCCGATCATTTAAATATTAATGAAAATAGTGATGGTAGTGTTAGTAGTATACCTGAAGTTCAATTTACTGGTGAAATTGACATAAGTTCTGATTCAATTGATGACGATTTTTGGCAAGAATTTTCTCATTCAGCTTCTACACAAGATGAACTTACAGATGTAGAAGAAGAAGAAGAAGAAGAAATGTATAGTCTGGAAAGTACTGATGATTGGACAGTAGAAAGAGCAGAATATGTCGACGGCGTTGACAACGGCGATGACAACAGCGATGACAGCAGCGATGATAACAGCGATGACAGCAGCGATGACAACGGCGATGATAACGGCGATGACAACGGCGATGACAACGGCGATGACAACAGCGATGACAACGGCGATGACAACGGCGATGACAACAGCGATGACAACGGCGATGACAACACCGATGACAACAGCGACTACAACGAAGAACAATACAGTCAGCAAAGTTATATCAAAAATCGTTATATTGTTACATATTTTGGTGCAAGTGATGAAACTTCCAGTCATGAACAATTTTTTGGACCAAGTTTTAGTGAGTGTAAAGATATCCAAGAAGGTATTGATACTTATTTCGCTGGAATAGTAACTGACGATATCCAAGAAGGTATTGATTATTTTTTCGCTGGAATATAACTGACTGGTAACTCATTTTGTTTGTAGTTATTTTTTCTTATTTTATTAAAAGGAAGTTTATGCCGTTCACCAGCCTTCTTCAAGTTAAAGAGTGCATTTTGATTATGTCACTAGAAGTGGTTATACTTATTAATCCAAAAATTCCTTAAAGGTTTACTATTGATCTGTTAATGATATTGCAAGTTGAAGTAATTTCAAGTTAAAGTGTTTTAGTTTTTATAGGTCCAATTTTTGTTTATGTTGTTTAATAAAATGTTGTCCATGTCTTAAACTGAATATGTTGTTTTTAATAAAGAAAATGATATGAAAATTGATGGTATATATTTTTTCATCTTATTTCCTTTACAGTAGAAACGTTTCTAAAATATATTAACAAAAATATCAAAATCAATAGAGTAATTCATACAAACGTCGACAGTAACAATACAAATATTAATCCCGTCTTTTTTCCTTATTCAGCAAATGTTAATATTTTCTTAGAAAAAAATTAGAAAGTTGCCAGAGTTTTAAATGAAATACTGCAACTGATTGATAGAAAACTGTCTCATCCAAGTTCTTCAAAGGCAAATAACTTCAATCATTTGTGATAGCATGCACATGACCTCTGATAATTGCATGATACAGTCGAAACTGTTGAAATATCGATGACATTTTCCTAGAATTTAACAGAATGTATATTTTAGTTCTTGTTCAATATTAATTAATTATTCCATTAGCTGTATCTTAGTTGCAGCAATAAAAATTTTAATTTGTATTCACAAAAATTAATATTCTATATTAAATAGATTCTATACTGGAGAGCAAGCCGCTTGTGTAATTTATTAACTTCCAAAAATATCTACCCCAATTTGCATTTTGAACTGTTAGGCCTGCATGACATGGTACAGAATTTTATATAAAATATTGTTTAGTGTTTTTACAAAATTCTGTGTCGTGTCATACAGCAAATTCTGTAGATTCATGTTCTAAAACCTACAGAATTTTGTACAAAATCGGCATCGCATCGATGCGCAAACGAGCAATTTTTAGTGTTAACAATCACAGAGGGCAGAGAAAAAACACCACGTGTTTACCCCGCCTGCCGACGCTCCACGTAATTTCTCTTATCTCGCTCGTGGTCTTTATTGCTGCAGTTTGTTTGCCTTGTCGTGCATTCGTGTAAAATAAATAAATAAAAGCACTACGAACTTACGCATTAACCTAATATTATAAGATCTTGTTAGAATAATACTTTATCGACAGCCACATGATTATTTTTACAGTTTTCTTATAGATGTCACCGTAATTTGCGCATACTCAGAAATAATTTTGTACAAAATTCTGTGCTGCGTCATACAGGCCCTAAGCCAGGGTTTTTACCTACTGTGAGGTAATACTTGAATGTAAATTCAACAAATAAATATTTAAATATTTATAAATATATACATAGCTTTCATTGGTTCATAATAACATCTGGTTGCACTAAAGGGATTTAGGCAAGATCCAAAGAGTTCTTGAAATGCTAAGGGTAAGCAAAGTATAGTAGAGTGGTAAATGCTTGCAAGGGCAGTCTTGCAAAGAGTATGTAGCGTCAGTTTTGGTGTTTTGGCTTTAATAACTTATTAAAAGCGTTTTGTGAATCTACTGTTGCTTCCTATGCATTTATCCCTTATGTTGGAGCGAAGTAAACTTGTCGTGAAGCCAATTATATCGAAAGATTTTAATGAAAGAGGACAGATAGATCATATCGATTTTTAATATCTTCGGGATGGAAAATTTAAGTGGATATTGAATTACCAAGATCACAGCACCAAATTCGTTTGCTTGAGGCCTTTGGAGACGAAAAGAGCTGCTGAGGTGGCGTCTTAACTACTGAAAATCTTCCTAACTTTTGGAGCACCCCGCATCTTACAAAGCGATAACGGTCGTGAATTTGTGAACCTGGTGATCAAGGAATTGAAAGAATTGTGGCCTGAATATGTTATCGTAAATTGGTCTCCCCGTCATCCACAAAGTCAGGGCATCACCGAGCGCAGTAATCAGGACATCGAAAATATGATTAGATCTTAGATGTCCGATAATGATTCAACACACTGGGCAATCGGGCTTCATTCCGTGCAATGACAATAAAATATTTCCCATCATCGAATCATCGGGCGATCTCCCTATAAAGCACTTTTTGGCCATAACCCGCATGTGGGTTTCACTACTTCCAACCTGCCGAAAGAAGTCCTAAAACGCTTAGTGAATGAAAAAGACCTGGATACTCCTGCTGATGAAGAATTACCACAGGGAAATAAAACAACTGACAGTGATACTGATCACAGTGGCAAGTCACCAAATGAAGCGCGAAATGTAGAAGATGATGACGATGAAGGGATACTTGGACTCTGCCACAATTGAAACAAATAATGAATTTGACAATGATGTGATCCATAGTGAGTTGAACGATCGAGAAAAAAAGAAAATAAGAGAGAAGCAGCCTGCGAAGGTCAAAAACGTGCGGCAGAGAAAATGTTGATGTCATATAAACGTAAAAATACGGCGTTTAATGTAAATGATTGTGTTCTTCTTTCCGTCCCTAAAGTTGACCGAGGACCAGCAGATCCCCAAAATATTGTGGGAATAATCACAGATTGTAAAAACGAGGTACCTATATCAAGTTGCTACAAGGCATGGTTCGTTAAATGGTTGGTATGGACATGATGCATTCCAAAATGCTACTTCCAATTTTTTGAAGATGCACTTACGTCGAAACAGCTTTCTCTACGAGAGGCGGTTGCTGCAAGCTCGCGCGGGGAAGGTGTTGCAAAATATTTCTGCAAACCTTCCAAGCAGCAGTGCAAAAATAAATAATGTATTTGTTTTAAATCCAAGAGGTTATGTACCAGCCGTTGTCATAAGAGTCTGAATTGTGCAAACAAGTAGCTCGTAATATGAGTAAAAACTAGAACTTACTTATTATATATCTATATTATATATTATCAGACGTTTATGTGCGAGTGCCAGTAAGTTATAATTTTGATTTCTACATACGGTTTTGTAGTATTCCTCAAATATTTGTGTTTGTTCTTTGTTTGAATATTTAATGTTTATTTTTTGACATATATTAGTATAGTATAGTCTTTTTTAGTATAATAATGAAAAAAAGATAAATTCCTATTTTCTTCCCACTTCACTACATAGCTATAGGTACGAAAACAGGGAACGCGAAATGGACATCCACTTGCGACGACGCAACAATTATTACACCAAATATTGTTTTCTATACCACCTTTTCATGAAATATACAATTTGCTTATCCAAATTCTGTAGTCTCGTATAATTTCACCATCTGGAAGAGAATGGGTTCCATTTCAAGAAATGGATAGGATTTTTGTCCAGGTGGCGGAAAACTTTGAAATTACAGTATGTGGAGCCGCTTCATGAAGTGGATGTCCTTTTCATGAAATGTACAATTACATCTTTTGGATTCGACATATATAATGAACCAAAGGAAAAAGGAAGCCGAATAAGCAATAAAGCGCCGGACGTAAATTACTCATCGCTACCCAGCAGGGGTTTTAAGCCTGTCTAACAGGTTACCTGAGCAATTTACTATCACTAAGCAAGACCACCGCCCACTGTAACGTTTACATCAACACCTGTTCCCTTTAGCGCATTATATCACAGCCAGCACACTTTCATATCTATCCATATATTTATAATGAAGCAAAGTAATAGAATGAAAAGAAAAAAAACGTAGTAATATTTGCTGCACCTTCTATACGAACACCAACAACCACAAAATCATGTGGGTTAAGTTTAAAAATCTCAAAGTATACATGAGAACGTACAAGCGTTGATTGATAAGTTTTATCAATCAACGGTACAAGCTGTTTCTGAATCGTTTTACATGTTATACTTTGTACTTTTTTTATCAATAGTAGAGATTTCTGGACGTTACTAAATAATAGAGGATGAAAATCTTGAACACTGCCTACTAGCTGTGCATACAGTCATATAACATTTGCTAAACTTAAATTTTTATGAATTTGAAATCAGCAATAAAAATATTGTATGTTAGTGTTCTTAAATTAACATTTTGGAGTAAATATATTTTTTAAATAACATAATTATGTTTTTTAAAGTGGCCATGACTTACGAAAAATTACCAACAATTTGTATAGTTCTTACGATGGGCATTTTTCAGTTTCGGATTAGCGCTTTATTTGCACAGCACAAACTGGACGCGTTTCTGTCTTTATTAGTTGCTTGCAGATTCGTATTTCCAACTAAGACGTATGTCGTAGTGACATCTGCGAACTAAATAAGACCAACACTGTACGTGTAACGTATTCTGTCGGCTGACGCATTTAGTAGAAAGAAACAGAGATACTTGAAGAATGCCGCGCAGATGCAGCCAAACGTCACTACTTAAATTCTTATACGGCAAACCGGAACGGGAACCTTTGTTTGTGCTGGGAAATATTTCGACGACAATGTCGGAGCCTTTGTCAACCGCGTCCCAGATCCCAGTTTGGCTTAACTGCACACCAAGGGTACTTTCTACCTAACTTAAGTGCTATTCTAAAAATCTTAAATTAAATTGTCTTTTACAAGTCCCAAATTTTCACTAATATTTATAGCACTATTGTTATGAACAGCCAGTTCAACATTGGATGTTAGTTGGTATTTAGCTATTCTAAAAAGAAAACACTTGTGACGCCTAGTTATAAGACGGCGGCAACAAAAATAGTTTTATACACACAAAGACGAAGTATCAATTTCTAAGCAAGATCCAGGCATCAAGGACAAGGGTTCGACCAGCTACAGTCGAAGACGGATGGTTCGATGTAAGCCTAGGCGCCACCTGTTTAAAAAAAAACCCTTTCCTCCCTGAAGATGACTTTGGATAAACAGGAATCTTCCTGAATGCGAACTTACCTTGCTTTATAATATTAAACTTATTCTCCAAGATAGAATAAAACACAGTGATCATTGACAGAATTCCCATATAATGGTCAAAAAAAAAATTAATAATAATTACCCAATACAAAAGTATATATATGTCTGAAATATATCCAATACAAAAAAACAATCCCAAGTATATTTACATACATCAATTCACATTCAAGGAAAAAATAATGAACGGACCACAGTACGCTACTGTCTCCGATTTAAATTGAACTGAATCAAAATTACCAGGGAAAGCAATAATGCGTAAGTCGTTGTAAAATAAAGAAGCGTTATTCCGCTTCTACAATATTAAATAAACCCCCGAAAACCGGTCTAGATCGACGATATAGCGAGATCTCGTATATGTAAAACTAGATTAAATTACTCCAAAATAATTGGTATATACGCACGGAAGGTATTAATAATACGCAAAATTCTCCCTATTTTGTTATGAACTTCTAATCAGAAAAGAATATCTCGTACCCTGCAGACCATTTAACAAATTCTCAAATACAAAGTGAATTAAATCTGAACAAGAGTGTTTATAATTAAAATATTTAACTAAATACCAAAAATTTTGTCGAATATTTATTTTATTTCACTATTTATATTACTACGCAATTAACGAGTTGTCGTTGTTAGTTTTTGGCTAGTTTTCGAAATTCTGTGGGCTTATCAACCCAACGCAGGTACGTAAAAGAAAGTTTCTAACCAACCTTGAGCGTTGCTGTCTTCATTCAAGGGACTCGCTTACCGCACATCTGCTTCTCGATCATACAACGTAGAACAGGTGTCTGGAAATTCTCGGCGGAACGTTATAATTGCGATCTATTTTCGGACGATTCAACACTTCCAACTGCTAATTGCTTAATGTCATTGATGCCACTCTTTCGGCTACTGGATAATTGCCTAAATAAATTCAATTGTCTTAGAAAAGAAACAAATGAAATGAGAACCTAGTTTAGCTTACCAAAAAGATGTAAAATTGGCAGAAGAAAAACTTCCCACAGTGCACAAAAATTAGGAATACTCCCAGGGAAAAATTTACTATTACACAACCGTGTTAAACTTCCCTAAACCCTTGAAAATTTACAAAATTGGAAAACTTCCTGTCGTAACGACCTTAATTAAAAATTCAAGACTGCACTTGTTGAAAGCTGAAAGCGTTCTCCTTTGTCCCAATTGACTCCAATCCAAAATTCGCAATGCGCGATCGATGCGCAAACCACAAAATATGAGGACAAATATCTGAAGCGAATCTCGAATTATTTTATACAATACGCTGCAAAATTCACTCCTAATATACACCATGCGTCAGAAATCACACGTTACACACTGTTAGAAATGTCCGGAAATTTTTTGAATACGCAGTGTCAACAGTTTGCGTTAAATCTATTCGATTATTTTACGCGCGAAAAAGACAATTTTGGCTCATTACGCGACGTTGTAGCGGTTCGGGAACGAGTTGCAGATGCTTTAAAAATAGGTTTACCCACCATACGGAAAATAGTGCAGCAAAGGAAAGACCTGCCATTAATAAAAAAAGTACACAGCTCCAGAAAAAAGTTAAAAACTGAAGATATGCCCGAAACATTAAAAATGACAGTTAGAGATTTAGTGTACAGAATGTACGTTAAAAAAAAGCCAGTCACTTTAAAAACAGTACAACACAATTTTAAAGACAAACAAATTCTAAATGCTGCAATATTAACGATTAGGCAACTCTTACAATGTATTGGTTTTAAATTCAAGAAAGATTGCAGCCGTAGAGCACTATGTGAAAAGGCTAGTGTAGTTTCATTGCGAACGGCTTTTAAAAAAAATATATAGATAATACAAATTCACCATCAACCATTCAACCTCTAAAACATTTTAAATACTGCTGGAAACAGATTTAAGTAGTGACGTTTGGCTGCATCTGCGCGACATTCTTCAAGTATCTCTGTTTCTTTCTACTAAACGTAATTTTTGATCTGAATATCAAATTTGCACAGAATTGCAATTATTATTAATTGCGCGTAATTTACGCGTACAAGACTAGGAAACATTTTTAGTTATGTATCATATTATTACAGTTAAATTCGTGAGAAGGGTTATACCAATAGGGAACACGACATATTTTCATTTATCCCGTGATAGCATTCATTTTAGCACAATCAACTTTTTTCCGTGCCTTTATGGTGTTCGGGAATTTTTGGCTAAACGGTTGCTATCTTTAGTTACTCCCTTCACGTAGGTCACAAAACGTAAATTAGCTAAAAATGTCTAAGGAGCAGCACGTCTGAATACAGTTAGGGCATACGATTCATTTTGCATGGCATGCCCGTTATTAGCAATTTGAATGGATGTACTGTATATTATTACTATAAAATAGCAGCCTGGTTTCAAATATCACCCTTTCGACATCGTAATATAAATAATATTAATTGCTATCTATACATAATATATAATTATATAATTTATTTAGAGTGGGTAAAAATTGTTTATTTATACTAAACACTATGTATTATTAGTACGCGAAACAGAAACAAAGCAATGGAAATAAAAAGTAGAAAAATGCCAATGCACGGATTTGTACTGCATAAAGTATTGTCCTGTCCCCATGATTTCTGCATAGAGTTGACTGGCTTAAAATTTCATTGACTGAAAAAAAGATATACAGGGTTGCTGTTAAAAATGGAACCAAAGCTCTCTTGTTAAAACGGTTGTGTATAAAGATCTGAAAACTGGAAGATTGGAATTGGAAATTATTTCACATACATATTTCAGGGCAAAAATTATTGTTTTACACTTGCAGTTTTTGAACGTGGCCGCCATATTGATTTTTTTTAAATAGCCACATGTGCTATGTGATACATATACAGGGTGAATAAGAAGTAAGGAACATCGATGCTACAACCTTAAATAACAACTTCACAAAGTTTCTAACAAAAGTTTCCTATCAAGTTATTTGCCACAATTTGGCGTTTTCCATTTTTTTTCGATTGTCGTATGTTTTAGCTATGACGACGTCAAAACTTTTTTTAAATGGCAACCTATTTTGGTTTGATATATTTAATTTAAAACTCATTAAACTAGAAATAAATGCACATTTACACCATTTTCTGCTTTTAATAGCTTATCTACACTTGATAATACGAGCCCAGGCCCATGATAGTTCGGTCGGGTTAGTTTTTTTAATTGGGCTATTTATCATACTTTAAAAACTAGTCAATAAACTTTTGTTTGTTCAAAAATATGAATATATTCACGAAACCTGAGCTTTTAACATTTATTTACAGAAAAAAAACTGCAATATTAATAATATTTAGAAAATTATTCTCAAAAACAAATTAGGTATAACTACCAGTTCATAATAGTTCGGCCGTATATAAAATTTGATCGTAGCAGCCGTTTAATGGGGCAACGCTTGACAAAATAAAAGATAAAGACAAATGCATGTCATTAGTAGTTGCTGATAAGTTTTTAGAGAAAAATAGCTTGTGGTAAAGCGCTGGCTGCTGATTTACCAGAATCTATTATTAATGCCCATAAGAATGGAATTTCTGCACGAAAAATTTCGATTTCTCATTCGGTTCCGCGGTCGACAGTGCATGGTATTATTAATTTGTTTAAAAAAACCGGAGGTGTTACGGAAAGTAACAAAACTGGTCGTGCATCAAAAATTTCTAATGCCGATGCGCGAGCTTTGAGAAGAATTGTCAAAGCAAATCGGCGATCAAATGCCCGAGAACTCACTGTATTATGGCGACAAATGATTAAAAAACAAATTTCTTTATCGACTACTAAAAGAGCGGTTGGAAAATTAGGCTACAAGTTTTATAAGGTAATTTTTTCAAGTGATTTCGCTATTACAAATTATTCTTAGTTTATTATATTATTCACTAGGTTAAAGAAAAGCCGTTGCATACCAATTTACAAAAACGCAACCGTTTAAAATGGGCTAAATCGCACAAAAATTGGACTTAAGACAACGGCATACAGTAATTTGGAGTGATGAGGCCAAATTTGATGTGTGCATAGGCGACACTAGGAAACGCGTGTTACGTACATCAGCGGAAACATACCATACCGACTGTTTGATTAAAAAAGTCAAGTTTCCAGCATCCGTCATGGTCTGGGGTTGTATGTCTGGAAGGGGAGTTCGAAAGCTACAGATCATTGACGGTACTGTTCTTCTTAGAGTGCTTTATCTCTTACGAGACGTAGCGATCTTCTCTCCTATGCCTGTGTTGCGCGTTTTTTTTTAGAGTGTCACAGACATAGAGGACCTACAGTTTAACGTGGGCTCCGAACCACGGGAAGTGTAAACATTTCTACTCCAGAGAAGATTTACTAGGCAGAATACCTCGCTGGTTTGCCATTGCCTTGCGAGGGAGAACGGCCGTTAAAAATCTGATGTTCCGGTGCCGGGAATTGAACCCAGGACCTTCAGCGTAGAAGTCTGACGCGCTAACCTCTAGCCCACGGCCCCCTCCTTGAAGAAGGGGAGTTCGAAAGCTACAGATCATTGACGGTACTGTTAACACCGATAAATATAAAAGCATTCTTGCTGAAAGTTTTTGCCATCTATTCCAATGTGCCAATCTGCCGAAGGGGACTTTGTTTTCCAGCAGGATGGTGCTCCGTGCCATAAGGCAAAAACAGTAAAGACCTGGTTTGAAGAACATCAAATTCCGACTTTACCATGGACTTCAAGCAGTCCGGACTTCTCACCAATCGAGTCTCTGTGGCGTAAAATGAAAAAGGAACTGCGTAAGAACCCAGCACGCACAGTAGCCGACCTTAAAACAAAGTTACAACAAATATGGGATAATAAACAACCGCATGAATGTGCAGAACTCGTTAACACAATGCTTGATAGAATTAAAGCCGCTGTGGCCAATAAAGGGGACGTAATGCAGTATTAAAATAATGGCCGAACTATTCTGAACCGTCAGTCATTCTTTATTTATTATGGTTGAGGTTGAAAATATTAGCAAATTAAAAATTATTTTTCATCTAATCTTAGCTTTAAAGTTTATGTTTTATTTTAGTAATACATTTTCTTCGAAGAATAGGTCTTTTATTGGACCTTCGCTATAATTTGGTAAATCACCGAGTTAAAATTGATAGTCGGCCGAACTATTTTGGGCCTGGGCTCTTATATTGCTACAAAGTTATTTCAGCAAAATTGACTCATTGGACACAAATATATTATAAAAACCATTTTATCTAGTAATTTCATTAAAACTCTTACAGATTGTTCATGTATACTTCGATTAACAAAATCCAATATAAAAATAACCACAGCTGTAATTAGATACAAATGCAACTTGAGCCTTATGAAATCCGATGTATGAGAATTTTGACAATGAAAGATGCTGTATTGCCGACATAAATTTCTAAACTGAATTGATTTCTACATCCATTATTGGGATATTGTTAGAATCTAGCATTATTACTCATTTGTAAGATATTATGTTATTTTTGGAACATACAAGAAAATCACTTTCCGAGTTGCACTTGCACATCTAAAAAGTGAAAAGATTTAAAAGTTTTACTTTCAGTGAACGAGCTGAATGTTGTTTAAAATTAAAGCTAGACAATTTTTTAATAACAAGACATTTGTATAACTTTTATTTTATAGATATAAAGCCTAATTTGAATTTGAATTTTTGTTTAAGTAACTTTATCACCATAACCATATCAATCTACAGTAGTAGAAAATGTAAGAACCCTTTGATAAACATTAAAATAAATATTTATGGAGTAAAAAATTAAACTAATCTGTGAAATATGTA
>JABXWE010028831.1:0-19670 GCA_014611495.1 Limonius californicus | reverse complement strand
TTTTTTTATTAATCCGACGTAAACGTCGACTTGTTTGTGCCCAACAGCACACGGTACTACGATACTTAACAGGGCGCCGTAAAGGGAAGAGAAAACTATCTTTCAAGTCACGTCCTTCCAGCTCAAAGATCTGACCTGCACTCGAAAAACATTTACGGGCCTCGACGGATGTCGATTTCGAGGACCGGAGTTCACAAGACTCGGAAGTGAACTGCACTCCAAATGCAACGGGAATTAGCACCCCCCTCAAAAGTTGCACAACATGACGAAATCCTACGAAATGTTCTAGAAAAGAATTTGTTTTTGACGCTCGGAATTCCCGGAAGCGTTCGAGGTCTCGCGCGAGAACAAAGGGGACCATTGATACATTCCGAACTTCGACAGACAAAACAAAAGACCGAAAATAGTAACCCAAAATAAGAATTTAATTAAAATGACGATACTAATTCTAACGAAGCGGCAAACGAATCACGGAACTGCCAAAGTGTGCGGCAAATTTAAAAATCACATAACATGCATTTCCTATGTCATGTCGCGAAACGTCGTTACTAACGTGCTTGTGTTCTACATACTTGATTTATGTTTATTACTATACTCTGATTGACTGTGAATTAACAAGTAAATACAATGCCTAGACAGTGTGTAAATAATGCCAACAATTTTTTTATGTGTGTGGGGAACTAACTTTTAAATCGCAAAATCGTACTTTCACTCCACTTGTACGAAGAGCTTACGAACATTGTATTGGAGTTAAAGTAGGAGATCAAGATAAGTCATGGGCTCCTCACATATGTTGTTAGACTTGTGTAACAGTGTTAACAGGTTGCTTGAAAGGTACAAAACGTAAAATGAGCCTTGCAGTACCAATGGTGTGGAGAGAACAGAAAGACCATGCCACAGATTGTTATTTTTGCCTACCTAAGTCCAAGCATACTGTGCAGTATCCCAATTTACCATCAGCTTTGCGGCCCGTCGAACATATTGAAGATCTTCCTATCCCAAATCCACAAGAATCTTGAAGTTTGGACGAAAAAGAACCTAACAGTTGTTCCAACTGATGATATGCAATTCGCACAGGAAATCGACAATAATCCACTATTTCAAGCACCAGAATGTTCAACAAAACCACATCTGATTTCACAGACTGAACTGAATGATTTAGTTCGAGATTTAAAACTAACAAAATCACAGTCTGGACTTCTAGCATCGAGATTAAAAGGATGGAATCTCCTCGAAGGTGACGTACACATAACTTACTTCCGAAAACGTCAAAAAGGACTTACAAGTTGCTTCGCTCAAGAAGGGACTTTGTATATTGCACGGATATTGACAACTTATTTCACGCATTTGAACAGAAACATGAACCAAGCAGTTGGCGCCTATTTATAGATTCGTCAAAACTTAGCTTAAAAGCAGTTATGCTTCACAATAAATACCCATCTGTACCTATAGCTCGTGCCGTTCTTATGGAGGAATCATACGAGAATATACGATATCTCCTAGATCTAGAACACATCCGGTATGACCAAACTGAGGAGACCTAAAAGTGATAGCGCTTCTTCTTGGATTTCAGCTGGGGTATACAAAATACTGTTCTTTCCTGTGTGAATGGGACAGCCGTGCACGAGATCGTCACTATATACAGAAGGAAGGGCCACTACGACAAGCACTAACTCCCGGTCAAAAAAACATTACCAACGAACCACTGGTTGATTCTGAAAACGTATTTCTACCACCACTGCATATTAAATTGGGCTTAATGAATAATTTCGTTAAAGCACCAGATCGGAACGGAAGAGGGGGCTTGTATCTGAAACAGAAATTTCTGAGACTTAGTGAGGCAAAAATTAAAGAGTGAATATTTGTGAAACCACGAATACGAGAAGTAATGAAAGATGGCGAATTTGACAACTTGCTGAATGAAGTTGAACTAAGAGCATGGAGAACTTTTACAACAGTTGTGACCAATTTTCGTGGAAATGTCAAAGCTGAAAATTACAAAGATCTCACTGAATTACTTTGTGCCACCAGAGAAATGGGATGTAAAATATTTTTAAAAATTCACTTTCTGGATGCTCATTTCGATTTCTTTCCGGAAAATTTGGGTGCGGTAAGCGAAGAACATAGAGAACGGTTCCCCCAAGACGTTTCAACCATGGAAAAGCGATACCAAGGCACACAGAATCCTAGTTTGCTTGCTGATTACTGCTGGACATTAATCTGTGATGCCCCAGAGAGAACTTATCGCCGTAAAACATCAGCAATAACATTTTGAAGTAAGTGCAACATTAAGAACATACCGATATTGATATGTTTCCGTATAACGCGCTACACTTCGTAGCAAATAAAGTGTGGGCGATAGAGAAAATCGAAGGTCATTTTCTGCTTTCTGGTGAAATTTTACATAACCTACGCCATGTTTTATCCATGTCACAAAAAAAGTTGATATTTGTTTACCAATATAATAGACTACCATATACGAACCACAACCGTACATTTACAGGGTGATTCACGGGTTAGTACAGTCCACCATTCCAGAAATAAGCAACCGTAAATACATATCACAAGATACTGCCAGACCTATCGAATATAAATAAAAAACAAAACTTTTTAGATACCCTATACTCGAATAAGTGCAAAACATAAAATTCAAACGATTAACAGCTTAGTGGTATTATAAATAATCAAATACATTGCAAACAACTAGCTCTAATTAATAGTAACTCAAACAGTAATTATTATTGTTATCTTTTTTCATTATTTACATGTTTTTAAAGAGAACTAAATAAATAATTCCTCATTCCTTCCCTTTCAACATTCATCCGATAACAGTTACGATAAACTCAACGAAAACATATTTTTAACTGTTATCGTTCATATGTACCAGTTTCGAAACATTCGTTGTAGGAAGGTGAACGATTAATTATTAATTCGATTCGCATATGTATTTAGTGGGACAGAAATACTAAAATAATTAAAAATAAATATTATACTATATTTTGTGATAAAATAAAATACAATAAATAATATAAATGGTTCTAAACTTATAAGCAACCTTTCTTAAGTGTAATTATGTGTAGCGCCAACTTCTACTACTGTGCGTTAAGTTCTAGTTTTAAGCAAAATAAAAATGGCTCCTTTAAACAGGGCGTATCAGCGAATATTGGAGAAAAATTACAAGATACAGAAAATTTTGGTAAGAAAATGTAACATATCCCCGCTTGAAGTAGAACTCCAATAATGTAGAAAACGGAAATAGTTCTTGATGCACATATATTATTTGAAATACAAACATCTACAAAGTAAAAAATAATACAATATTTACTTACGTAAACATACAGAAACACTCCCTCAGCAAAGAATTGGACAAAAATTGTTTTAAAGCCTTATTAATATTTTTACCAAACATATTAATCCAAAAATTTAATTGTTATACGAAAAGAACACAATTTTCCACTTACCCTACTTAAATATTTACTCAAATTTGAATACTAAATAATTTAAAATGGTTTGTAAACATTATGCTGTTTATTTTTATTCTAATCTCAAAATCTAAATTTGTAGAAGTTGCTGATTTTTATTTTTATAAAAAGATTTTATAGTCTACTATTGTATATAAAATTACTTTGGCAACAGCTTCAGTTTTTATATCAACTACTCATGTTAATTTATTAAATATAGAAATAAAAATTCAGAAACACCTTGTACCACTTAACTATGTTGGTAGAATTGTTTCCTCAAATATAAATTATGGTTCATTTGTGCACATATAACCGCCATTTAGGTGAAAACAGTTGATTAGGTTCACATTGAATAATATGATTATGAATCTTCATCTCTGATAGTTCATACAAAGTGTTCACATATCACACCGTCGAACTTCATGAGACAATAGTTGTATTACAGTTACAACTTTTTTTTTACATATTGACACTTTTTTAAATTATGTCTTCAATAATCTATTACTGGAGCTGTAACTCTGTGAAGAAAAGTTTTTGAATCAACGCCCGTTTAAAGTGACCTAAGGAATCATATCCAGAAGCTTATCAGTGTAATTTTTAAATATACAGGGTTGCTCATTCATGCGTCAAAGTCCAATATTTGTATTATTAAAATGATTTGGAATTTTTTTCTTTTTCTTAAGTGATGTACTAAAATAAGCACGATATAAAAATATTTTTAAATATGCAGAGTGATTGGGTACATTGGAGCATCTTCAAAGCATTATTTTTTAAATAAAACGCTATGTATAATTTTACATTTTTGAATTCAGCGCAAAATTATCTATCCAACGATCTCCTATGTAATATACAGTGCGTATGAAAAGTATGGAATAAATTCATTTTACTGGAAACGATTAGTTTTTTGCAGATATCCTCGGACACGTCAATTTTATTTGACAAAAGGACACATTTTTAAAGCAAATTCAATTTCTGGCCGTCATTTGTTTTTGAGTGATGACGTCATCATCTTTTTTTTAAATGGCAACTCCTATGTTTTTTGACGGATTCGGATAGAGGACATTTTTCTGCGTATGGCACTGTAAAAAAAATGGCATGTTGAAGAGGAAAGTCTTCGAGATAGTTAGAGAAAGTTTCAAAATCATTAAACAAATTTGTTAAAATGAAAGGAAAAGAAAAACGTAGAATAAAAATTAAAGATTAGCCACTTTATTAGTTACAATTTAAATTATTTTACTAAACTAAAATAAAAAAATAATATAATTACAATAAATGTTCAAATTTCTGTAATAAACTTATTATTACCTGTCGCATTGATTGATAGGTGCCTTATCTAGCCACATGCTCTCCTTAACTGTACTTGCATTTTGCAATGGCCAATTAAACCGAAAAACAACGAATGGAGATTTTGATGATGGTCGGTTACGGAGATTATACGCGTATCCATCAACAAGTCGTCGCGCTCTTCAATGAAAAGTATCCCGAAAGACCTATCAGCAGCGAGTAAAATTGAGAAGAAGTTTCGGGAAAATGGAAATGTCAGAGATATTGTTAAGAGTGGACGCCCCAAAGTCGAAGAGAATGTTAAATTGAATGTGCTTTTACACGTGCAGGAAAATCACCATGTAACTTGTCGTTATTGCTGCGGATAACCAGATAAGCATTTTTCGGTATCACGTATTTTGAAAAAAGAAAAGTACCATCCGCATAAAGTTAGTTTGGTGCACGAATTATAAGAGGATGACTTTGATCGGCGAATTCAATTCTGCGAAACAATGATGAACAAATTATTAAAAATCGAATACGACTGACAAACATTTTATTTTCCGATGAAGCAACATTTCATTTGAACGGCACTGTCAACAGAGAGAATACAAGGTATTGGGAAACTGAAAATCCACATTGGATGATGGAAGCGCATACACAATTTCCGCAAAAAATTAACGTTTGGGTTGGTATTATTGGAAACCGTGTGATTAATTGGACCATTTTTCTTTGACGGTAATTTACCTGGAGATATGTATCTGACCTTCCTTTGAGATGATCTGATACCTGATCTTGTCGTGTTGTTTCCAAACCATGAGGATCCTGACCCGCCACATCCAACAATTTGGTGTCAGCAAGACGGAGCTCCATCACATTATACAGTGGCTGTACGGAATTATCTAAATGACGTCTTTCCTCAGCGATGGATTGGGAGACGAGGCGCGATCGAATGGCCTGCAAGATCCCCGGACCTCACGTCTTTAGATTTTTTTCTTGTGGGGCTATGTGAAAAGCAAAGTATACCAAAATAAACCTCTACATTTAGGCGACTTAAAAAGTCGAATACGTATGGTTACTACAATCAATTCAGGCGAGCGTGATCGAAAATGTTGTAGAAGAATTTTGGAATCGGCTGGCCCATTGTCAGGAAGTTAACGAACAGCAATTTGAACATTTATTGTAATTATTTTATTTTTTTATTTTAGTTTAGTAAAATAATTTAATGTGTAACTAATAAAGTGGCTTTTCTCTAATTTTTAATTTTTATTCTACGTTTTTCTTTTCCTTTCATTTTAACAAATTTATTCCATGGTTTTGAAACTTTCTCAAATATCTCGAAGACTTTCCTCTTCAACATGCCACTTTTTTTACAGTGCCATACGCAGAAAAATGTCCTCTATCCGAATCCGTCAAAAAACATAGGAGCTGCCATTAAAAAAAAAAAGATGATGACGTCATCACTCAAAAACAAATGACGGTCAGAAATTGAATTTGCTATAAAAATGTGTGCTTTTATGAAATAAAATTGCCGTGTCCGAGGATATTTGCAAAATACTATTCGTTTCGAGTAAGATGAATTTATTCCATACTTTTCATACGCACTGTATAATAAAACCAATGATCTCCTATGTAATGATTTTGGATGAGGCGTTGCCGAGTTAATCTACAAGGCTTGTTCAACTGACACCCATCTTTGATCAATTTAGCCTTAAAAACAAATAATTCAAATGACGTTTGTTAATGTTAGTAGTGTTTGTAAGCAACACATTAATAAGTTTTTGGCGTTTGAATTTGATTCTGACTTTTGAAACTTTTGAATTTTGAAATGGCGTTTGTTGTTGAAAATCCGTCCAAGTTTGATCAGCTTGCGGTTCTACAATTTTTATGCGCTGAGAGTGTGCAGCCATTGCAGATTCATACGCGAATGCAAGCAGTGTGTGGAAATGCATGTATTGCGTACCCAACTGTGAAGAAATGGTGCCGAAAATTTAAGAATGTAAAAGAGGGGACTATGGATAAGCCGCAACAAGGTGCACGGTGTACTGCATTAACAGAAAACAATATGACATGAGTGGAAGACCTTATTAGAGAAAATCGAATTAGAAAAATTCCAGAAATCGTTGGTGCGAGTGTAGGATCTGTCCATAGTATTGCTCGTAATCTGGGTTACAGCAAAGTTTGTTCGCAATGGATTCCTCGTCTCTTGTCTAACGAACAAAAATGTTCGCGAATGAGCTTATCTCTGCAACACCTCACAGACTATAGGCAAAATGGTGATGACTTTCGTCTGTCAATAGTTGCTGGTGACGAAACTTGGTGCCATTACTACGATCCATCTAATAAATTATCGTCGATGCAGTGGAAACATTCAAGTTCACCATCACCGAAGAAGTATAAACCACAATCTTCTACAGGCAAGATGATGTTAACATTATTTTTTTCGACCATGAACAACCCTTGTTGTTGAGTTTAAGGAACCTGGAGTAAATGTCAATGCAAATCTGTACAACGAAACTTTGAACAAGCTGCATCAAAATAACACGGAAACGTCCAGGAAAACTTACGCGTGAGGTCATTTTGCTGCACGACAATGCTAGGCCTCATGTTGCTAATGTGGTAAAAGAAAATCTTCAACGAAAGAAATGCAGCGTTTTAGAGCATCCACCCTATGGCCCGGATCTGTCGCCTTGCGATTTCCAAATTGTTGAACAGCTAAAAAAGGCGTTAAAAGGTCGGCATTTTGAATCTGGGAGTAACTGGGCCGTAATTATTGGTAATTAAATTGTTGAATAAATTTTTTATAAAACAAAAATGGGTTTCAACTGTACACACCTTGTAAAAAAGGTGAAAATTTTGATCGGCTCAAGGTTTAACAAATTAATTCGGTGTGTGGGTATTACGATTAATTAAAAATACATGTTTCGCAGGTATGTAACCAAGTAATGTACTAAAACGACACAACTACCAAAAATTAATTTTATTATACATGGTGTTCTTTACACCAGTGCAAATTCAATTTATTTCAAAGAGCATTTTCTCAATATTTTCAAATATCTCGTACTCAACGTTAAATGTTCGTTATCGATTTATCGCACTCAACATACAGTCAGCAGTACAGCACACAGTTTTAAAATTATGATTAATCTCATCGCGGTCCGCTGCTTATATAAAGCAAAATGGGTTTTGCAGATTATTCCAGTGCCATTTAGCACCTTCCCGAATATGGTAGAAATTTCCGGGAACACGAAGAACAAATAAATAAATTGCGCTACTTGATAATAGATCGGGTCAGTTGGCCGTTTAGCATTCTAAATAAAGTTGAGTACTACAAGAAAAAGGTCGCGAAAAACATTTTGGCCAAAAGAGGGTCGCGCTTAAAAAAAGTTTGGTAACCACTGCTCTAGAACATACAATATTTATTTCTGAATGGTTGTAATCTTCCTATACGATTCTCAGTTTTTCGAACCTGGTGCAAGCAAGCGTTTGATTTACTTGTCATACAGGGTAAATAAAAAGTAACGAACATCGATGCTACAGCCTTAAATAATAATTTTACGAAAAAAAGTTTCTAACAAAAGTGTCCTGCCACTGGCAACATTTTTCATCACGTACACTTATTGCAAGATAAACAAAAGTAAGCAATTGTTGGAAAATGTTTCAAATTGAACAAATGCAAATCTGTAATGTCAATTTGGTGATAGTTAGCATTAATAAGTGATTAATATTTAGTCTGTATCCTGTGTTAAATACGAATTTCTAATCATGATACGTTTAACAGAAACTGAACGTATCGAAATTATGATGATGATCGGGTACGGTGATAAAAAGAGAACACACGACGACGTGTGCGCTTTATTTAATACTGTACATCCAAATCGTGAACCTGTTACGCGGTATACTGTAACCAAAATTAATAGAAAATTTAGAGAAATGGGCCACGTCAAAGATTTGGATAAAACTAACCGTCCAAAAATAGCAACAGACAATAAAATGTTGGACATTGTGCTTATAGTTTCCGAAAATCCTCATACTTCAACTTGACAATTAGCCCTGGATAATAACGTTAGGCAAGGAACTGTACTGAATATTTTACATACAGAAAAATTTCAGAAGATAATTTTGATAGGAGAATTCAGTTTTGTGAAGAAATGACGGACAGGTGTCATAACGACTCACAGTTTGTGAATTCTATTATCTTCTCCGACGAAGCCACATTTTCTTTAAATGGAGCTGTAAATCGGCACAATTCCCTTTAGTGGTCGCGACATAATCCACATTGGATGGAAGAATTACACACACAGTATCCACAAAAAGTTAACATGTGGGCGGGAATTATAGGAGACAGAATTCTTGGTCCTTTTTTCTTTGATGGCACATTAAATGCTGATCGGCATTTAAATTTTTTGAGGTTTAAACTTGTTCCCGCGTTAGCTGTTTTATTTCCAAATGCAGAAAATCTGGACACGCCGAACGATAGAATTTGGTTGCAGCAAGGTGGTGCTCCATCTCATTATGGCATTCATGTTCGTCAATATTTAGATGGAATTTTTACAAATAGGTGGATAGGAAGAAGAGAACATATTGAGTGGCCAGCATGTTCTCCGGATCTAAACCCGGTTGACTTCCTTTTATGGGGTCATCTTAAAAGTACAGTGTATACAAACAGACCAGACAATTTTGAAAATCTAAACATTCCTATCCGCGAGCATATACGAGCAATATCACCTGCTACAATTCAAAATGTAGTAGGAGGATTTTCTGATCGTATTGCCCACTGTCAGACGGTGAACGGCAAACAGTTTGAACAATTGCTTTCTTAAATTGATATTAAATATGATTTACTAATTTGTGGACCTGCTATTGTCTTTGTTTATCTTGAAATAAGTATACCTGATGAAAAATGTTGCCAGTGACAAAAATAAATGTTTATCGTGATTGTTCTTGAAATTTTTATGATGCAAATGTATGATATTTGTACATGGCTAACTGGTCATGCCATAAAAAGTAAGGTTGCCATTTAAAAAGAATGTCGATGACGTCATAACTGAAACATATAACAACCGAAAAAAAAACTAAAAACGCCAAATTGTGGAAAATAACTTGATAGGAAACTTTCGTTAGAAGCTTTTTTCCGTAAAGTTATTATTTAAAGCTGTGGCATCGATGTTCTTTACTTTTTATTCACCCTGTATATTCTTTCAAAACGTTTGATAAATAGTGATGCACAAACTGGCTTAAGGCATTATTGAAATGATTTGAAATTTTATCTTTTTTTAAAGTGCCAAAATGCCCATATTGTAAAAATATTAATAAATATACAGGGTAAGTCGCTGTAGCGGAACATCGTCAAAGTATCATTTTTGTAAATAGAACACCCTGTATATAGTTGCATTTTTGAATTCGGCGTAAAATTATCTTTCCAGTGATCCCCTGCTGTTTGATTTTGGATGAGGTATTGCCAAGTTCATCTAAAAAATGTGAAAATTATAGTCGGCACAATGTTTAACAAATTAATTTGGTGCGTAAGTATTACGATTAATTAAGAATGCATATTTAGCAGCTATATCCAAGTAATGTACTAAAACGAGACAACCACCAAATATTAATTTAATTATACATGGTGTTTTTTACAGCAGCGCAAATTTATTTCAAAGAGCATTTTCCCAATTTTTTTACATTTATAACTCTGTATATTATTGTATTTTTGAATTGGCGGGTAAATTCTCCACAATTTTTATGAATATTGCCCTATACCTAAAATCGATATTTTTACATTTCCATTACAAACAAATTATTAAAGTAACTTTCTTTTTTCACAGAAACCAAACTATTCAACACAGCGAAACCATCAAATTCGTGCCACAAATTCCCTACATACGGACGAGCCCCCACCATTTCAAAAAATTCTAGTGGCAAACAGAGGGGAAATAGCTTGTCGAATTATAACCACAGCAAGAAAAATGGGAATAAAAACCGTTGCTGTGTATTCAGCTGCTGATGTGGCTTCGGTACTTATTCTGAAAATACATCTCTTTTGCAGTATATGATTTCATAATTTTTAGAAACATGTGAAATTAGCAGATGAAGCGATGTTCATAGGCCCTCCCCTTTCAAAAGATTCCTATTTAGACATAAATAAGATTTTTAACGTTGTCACAATGACCGGAGCTGAAGCAGTGCATCCGGGTTATGGGTTCCTATCCGAAAATCCAAATTTCGTGAAAATGTTGGTAAGAATCTAAATCAGCATATAAATAGCATATTTCCAGGAAAGTAGAAACAAGAAGATACTTGTAGCGGAAGTTAGCTATAAAGTAAGTCCCAGTTGTAGCGGAAAATCGAGAAACTACTTACTTACTTTTCCTCTATATAAATTTGACTACCCTGTACCGGGTGACCACGAGATTAGGTAACAGTATGTCACTTTTTGGTTTTAAACCTATTATTCTGAACCTTCAAATTAAGGTATAACTGTTAAATGTGCAGGTTTAAGCATTTTATAACACTAATTTTTACTTCCTGTTTGACCGGAACTGATATCAACTTTTCATTTTTAATACAACTATCAACATTCTTATCCCTTGTAAAATTTGCATTACATTCATTGATATGTTACACAATGGCATTTCAGTTCAAAATGACCGAAACATTCAATTGTTTAGTAATCATTTTAAATATTCGTAGTTGGAAGTTTTTGGCTTCCGCGTTTTGTATCTAACGAAGTCATTTCTTCGGGCTTAGACCGCATTGTCGTAGAATTGATTGGTGCTGACATTTCGCTAACTGTTGTAGATAGCATTATCAAAGCGTAGTGACAATATAAAATAACAACTGAAGAATACGCACCACTGCATACAACAAGCATGGATGTCACCGATCAACCAGCACCAACCAATAAAAACCCATCACATGAACCGAGACTCCTCTGCCAGTTAACCATGGCTAAGAGAAACCCTATAAATACCGGATCCCACAGTCCAGCACTAGTTACGCTTTGATAACACTACCTGCAACGTTTATTCCACAACGACGCTATCTAATTCAATATTCGTAGCTAATGTTCTTTAGTTGTCTGTGGAAACAAGAGAATAATCAACATTAAATGCTTTCTTATTAATTTGTTTAAAAACTTTATAGTGGCAAGAAAATAATTTATGAAAATACAAAAACCGAATTCTTATTATTTAAACGGTTTTAACTTTGTTTTGTAATTAGTCCACTTTTCTATTGTTATTTTATTTGCTTTAATTTTAATATTTAATAGAAAGAACAAAATAACATTGCAAAAATTTGAATGGGAATCCAAAATAAGTTATAGAGAAGTTAATTTCCCAAACGTTTTTAACGTGATAGAGATTCAAAGTATTATACAGGATATCACAACTAGCTTTTCTTAAAATTTACTACCCCTAGGAATGGAAATTTTAAAATTTGTACACTTCGGTTCTCAAAATACCTTCTGCTACTTCCGGTTATGCAAGCGGTTTATACCAACTTTATTTTAAATGGAATTAATAATAATTATTAACAATTGACTTCCCCCAAAAACCCCAAAAAAGCTGTGTTGCTCATATAAATTATTTTTCAAATTTTTGACGGTTTTTTTGAATTTATTGAAATTTTATGAACAACCCTTTTCATATGAAAAGTAAATACATATTGTCATTTAAAATAAGAAAGTTGGTATTGACATCCGGTATAATTGGAAATGACTAAAGGTCCCCAATATTTTGAGTGAAAAGAAATCATTTGATAATCAGAGTATACATATTTTCAAATTTCTATTCCTACGGAGTCTTTTCATAAACTTTTAACGAAAGCTCTCGTGGTACACCCTGTACCGTTACAGGTAGAAATAAGCCTAGAAAATGTCCGGATGTAGTATACCCAAATAGTAAAAGTAAGGAAAGGTCAAGGTCTTAGTAATACAAATTAATCCTGTACATCCTATATTGGCATTTTCAAATGTTCAATTCGGTCATTGCGTTTAGTGTGCTACACTTTGTTAAAGATATATGTTCTCCGTTTAATTGAGCAAATGTTTGAGAACCTTCATGTTGCTTTTACTGTTGGCTTATAAGATTTATGGGTGACAATGAAGAAATGGGTTAACTCGAGTAAAAGTACTAGAAAATACAATATATAACTAAGGTTGTTTGAAAAGTAGAACAAATAGCTACTTTAACACTGTATTGTACTAGATTTAATCAAACGTAGTTTGTTTAAATTAGCTATTCCAGCACTGCATATTTCAAATTGAATTTCAGGAAGACAAAAGCGTGACGTTCATCGGACCTTCTGCGGAAGCAATAGCAGGAATGGGCGACAAACTGAAATCAAAACGATTAGCTGTGGCAGCAGGTGTAAACACAATTCCGGGTTATGACGGAATAATAATGGACGACAGCGAATGCGTCAGAATCGCTAAAAATATCGGTTACCCCGTCATAATTAAAGCTTCCGCCGGTGGCGGCGGAAAGGGCATGAGAATTGCGAGAAATGACAAAGAAATTAGGTGAAATTTTTGCTAGCTTTAAAATAACGATAAAATATCAATGTTACCTTTCAGAGAAGGTTTTAAACTGGCTACTCAGGAGGCGCTGGCGAGTTTTGGAGATGGTCGTATATTAATAGAGAAATTTATCGAAAACGCAAGACATATTGAAATACAAATTTTGGGTGATAAACTTGGAAATATTGTACATTTAAATGAAAGGGAATGCAGTATACAGAGAAGGAACCAAAAAATTATCGAAGAAGCTCCGAGGTATTGTTATGAAAATTCCATTTTAAGATACAAGCAAGGACTATATATTTATAAATAGTCCTTCATACAAGACAAACTTAAAGGAGTCTTTTACAAAATAACTCTTAATAACGAATAATATGTCATCAAAAGGTATGACATGCTAATGATTATTATACTAAACGTACCCAGCAATTAAATAAAGACTAGAAACTTGTAGGTCCCCTTTGTTTAAATACACTACACATATGTAAATTCAGGTCTATAATAACTCTAAACAAAGTAAACTCCAGGTTAAGTTGCTCCTCCAGCTAGGTACTTCTGTTACACTTACTCCATAAAAACTAAAAATGATTATTATGTACGTATTGCTGTTGTTCCCCTTCCATCTAGCTAGACTCTTATATGCATGTCAGCTGACTATTCAGACAGTATCATTGACACCTCTGGAGCCCAGACATTTCTGTTAGGGAAATCTTTTTAGAGACCACCATTATAATTACTTATCATATACAGGGTGGTTGGTTTTCATTCTAAACTAAAAAACCCACGGACATATTCAAAAAATTTTTTCGTTGCCTTAAACTATTTTTCGTTGTTTTCGGGAAGAAAGTCAGATCTACGTAGACTGAATAATTCTTTTGCTGTTTTGTCTTTCTTTTTAATGAAGAAATATAAATAAAAATATGTTCTAATGAGAACTTAAATTTTTTGTGTACACTGTTTTGTTTCCTTTTCACGCGACAATTTTTTAACTGAAGGGTTAAATATACCAAGTAAAACTATGGTGCATTTAGCACCAAAAAAATATTATTAATAGCTCCATTCCAAAAGAAATATTTAGTCTACAACCAAAACTCCATCATCCTGCAGATAGACCAGCGAAATGGTATGTCATGCTCACTACTATATGGAGCTGATTTTTCAAAACATATATGCAATTGAAATTCATCAAAATCGAATGGATAAGTATTTAGCTAAATCTAACATTTAGGCAATACTACTTGAAAATAATGACGTGCATTATATTACATTAAAGACTCTGCTAAACAAATATATAACAAAAAGCAAATATTTTACCTAAAATAGTATTATTACATTCTGATGCGTCATGGGGGTCTTTTTCAAAACCGTTATAACGACGGTGTTTTGTTATTTTCCCAAACGTTTTTAACGTGATAGAGATTCAAAGAATTATACAGGGTATCACAACTAGCTTTTCTTAAAATTTACTACCCGTAGGAATGGAAATTCTAAAATTTGTACACTTCAGTTCTCAAAATACCTTCTGCTACTTCCGGTTATGCAAGCGGTTTATACCAACTTTATTTTAAATGGAATTAATAATAATTATTAACAATTGACTTCCCCAAAAACCCCAAAAAAGCTGTGTTGCTCAATAAATTATTTTTCAAATTTTTGACGGGTTTTTTGAATTTATTGAAATTTTATGAACAACCCTTTTCATATGAAAAGTAAATACATATTGTCATTTAAAATAAGAAAGTTGGTATTGACATCCGATATAATTGGAAATGACTAATGGTCGCCAATATTTTGAGTGAAAAGAAATCATTTGATAATCAAAGTATACATATTTTCAAATTTCTATTCCTACGGAGTCTTCATAAACTTTTAACGAAAGCTCTTCGTGGTACACCCTGTATCGTTACAGGTAGAAATAAGCTTAGAAAATGTCGACTGTCTCGTTGCAACGACTGTGTCTCGTTACAACAACTGCGTCTCGTTACAACGACAATGTCTCGTTACAACAACTGCGTCTCGTTAACACGACTGTGTCTCATTACAACAACAATATCTCGTTACAATGACTGTGTCTCGTTACAACGACTATTTCTCGTTCCAAAGACTGTGTCTCGTTACAGCGACTGTAACTCGTTACATCGACTGTGTCTCGTTATAGCGACTGTGTCTCGTTACAACGACTATGTCTCGTTATAACAACTGTTCCCCGTTAAAGCGACTGCCTTCTCTTGTAAAACAATTAATACTTGTTAAAATATTTTTGTTGTATAGCATAATTCTAATTACCAAGACTATTTTCCATTGTAGCTTTTATCTCGTTGAAGCCTATTCCTCACTATTTTTCTTACGTTTTGAGGCAGGATATGTGTATCTTTAAAACAAAAAAAAACGGTAAAAGCATTATTGTACAAATACCTGCTTCTCCCTGGTAATATTTGTGCACTTTCTGTATATATTTATTAATTTTGTTTTCTACATTTAGTTTCCTTTCGTTTAAGACCGTTTGTTTGACAATATCTAGTTACAACCACTGTGTCTCGTTACAATGACTATTTCTCGTTACAACAACTGTGTCTCGTTACAGCGACTGTAACTCGTTACATCGACTGTGTCTCGTTATAGCGACTGTGTCTCGTTACAACGACTATGTCTCGTTATAACAACTGTTCCCCATTAAAGCGACTGCCTTCTCTTGTAAAACAATTAATGCTTGTTAAAATAGTTTTGTTGTATAGCATAATTCTAATTACCAAGACTATTTTCCATTGTAGCTTTTATCTCGTTGAAGCCTATTCCTCACTATTTTTCTTACGTTTTGAGGCAGGATATATGTATATTTAAAACAAAAAAACGCTAAAAGCATTATTGCACAAATACCTGCTTCTCCCTGGTAATATTTGTGCACTTTCGGTATATATTTATTAATTTTATGTTTTCTACATTTAGTTTCCTTTCCTTTAAGACCGTTTGTTTGACAATATCTCGTTACAACGACTGTGTCTCGTTACAATGACTATTTCTCGTTACAACGACTGTGTCTCGTTACAGCGACTGTAACTCGTTACATCGACTGTGTCTCGTTATAGCGACTGTGTCTCGTTACAACGACTATGTCTCGTTATAACAACTGTTCCCCGTTAAAGCGACTGCCTTCTCTTGTAAAACAATTAAAGCTTGTTAAAATAGTTTTGTTGTATAGCATAATTCTAATTACCAAGACTATTTTCCATTGTAGCTTTTATCTCGTTGAAGCCTATTTCTCACTATTTTTCTTACGTTTTGAGGCAGGATATGTGTATATTTAAAACAAAAATACGCTAAAAGCATTATTGTACAAATACCTGCTTCTCCCTGGTAATATTTGTGCACTTTCTGTATATATTTATTAATTTTATGTTTTCTACATTTAGTTTCCTTTCCTTTAAGACCGTTTGTTTGATTTCTGTCTTCGTCTCTTGTACATTTTTTTCTGTGTCTCTCTTTCTTCCCGACCCCATTCTCTGCTTCTTTAGCTCCGTCTTCTATGACTCATTAAAAAATTACCTTTTAATATCGGTATCTCGTCTTCTCATCCTCCTCTCTTCTATCCCTCCCTCCCTCATTTTTTCTACCTCTGTCTCTCTTCTCATGTCTTCTGTATCTCCCACCCTCCCTCCTCATCTCTTCTAGCATCGTCTCTCACATATAAACCCTCCCTCTTCATATCTTCTACTGACCTCTCTTTCTCCTCTCTCCTTTGCACTCTCTTTCACTTCTTCACTTCCTTACTGTTGTCTTTTTTTGTTTTACTTTTCATTCTCTTTTAGTGATTTTGTTTATCTGCCTATCTTTCCTTTTTTCTCGTATATATTTTTCGAAGTTTACTCAATCTTGCATCTATCCGCCTATGAATATATTACGCTTTGTCTATCCGTCTTGCTTCTTTTAATGCTTATTTTTTCCCATTTCTTGAAATATATAACTTAAGATAGCAATTTTTCTGACTCTGTTGTTTTCAAATTTTAAAGATTAGAAATGTATTAAAGTTTGTATATCTGTCGCTTTGACTGTCTCTCTTCTAATGTGTTTTTCTTACTAATGTTTGGAGATTCGACTAAATACAGAGGCATACTTGTTCCCAAACTGATATACCGGATGTTAAAGCGACCAACGGCCAAAATTTTATCCCAATTCCAAATATGTAAACATATACAGGGTATTGCATTTAAAATAAGAAATTTATAGTTAAACACGAAGTAATGTAAAATAGATAGGTCTTGAAATAGCAACTTTCGCATGTATTATGCAAGCAAAATTTTATTTGTTTATCTTAATAAATAGAGGAAAGAAAGAGAGTGGTCCTATTTTAGTGTAGTATTTTTCAAACAAGATTCCTAATGTTATAACCATTAATTGGATAAATATATGAAACACTTTCTTGAATGCACCAATGTTTTGGTTTGTGAAATTTTTACCTTGACAATTTAGTTTCTCTGGCATATTTAGAAAAAAAAAAGTAAAAATTATTTCAGAAAGTTATTAGCAATTAGGATTCTTATTTTGTGTAAGTAAAAATAATCGTACTGTATTGAATCTGTTAAAATGAAAATTTCACTTGTAAAATATTTTACCACAATTGATATTTATATTTTTATAGCCCATTTCTGGATGAAAATACCCGAAAATCGATGACAAACCAAGCAATATCCCTTTGCAAAAAAATAGGCTACTATTCCGCAGGAACCGTAGAATTTCTGGTAGACAAGCAGCGAAACTTTTACTTTCTGGAAATGAACACTCGCCTTCAGGTCGAACACCCCATCAGTGAATGCATAACAGGTATAGACTTAGTAAGCGAAATGATACGGATCGCGAAGGGACTTCCCCTGGGCATCAATCAGGAGGAAATCAAAATTAACGGCTGGGCCATAGAAAGTCGAATCTATGCGGAAGACCCGTACAAGCATTTCGGACTTCCAAGCACAGGACAACTGTACGCATATAGGGAACCTCATTGCAAAGGCGTGAGGTGCGATAGTGGAGTTGAAGAGGGAAGCGCAATTGGAATTTATTACGATCCAATGATATGTAAATTAATTTGTCATGGAAAGAGCAGAGAAGAAGCGATCGAAAGGAGTATTGAAGCTCTGGATTCTTACGTGATATACGGGGTGACAAACAACGTGCCTTTATTGAGAGATATTTTAAAGGGGGAAAGGTTCATTAAGGGCGATGTTAGTACGAACTATCTTCCTGAAGTGTACGGTGAGAGCTTTAAAAGACGTGATCTGAATGAAAAGGACAGAAAAAAACTAATGTCGATTGCTTTGTCCATTTATGGCTCTCAAGAACTCAGAAAGAGGTGTTATTCAAACGTTCAAATACATTCTCGGGGCTTAGAAGAATGGAATCTTGTCGTTTCATTGTTGGATGAATGTACACCAGTTAAAGTTATTCACGATAACGATAACTTTTTCATAGAAATCAAAGATGAAAAGTTTAAAATTTCGAAATGTACTAGCTTATATAATCCTATCCTGAAGAGTAATTTCAATGGAGAAGAAGTGCTAACGCAATTGTTATCAAAAAATGGAATTGGAGAATATGAATTAATGTAAGGTAAATTTAATGTTTATTTATGTACTATACAATAATGTCTTTCAGATTTCAAGGAGCCACATATAAATTAAGTATTCTTCCAAAAGTAGCGTTTGATTTCTTAAATCTAATGCCAAAGAAATCAAAATTGGATGTATCTAAATTAATCAAATCACCAATGCCAGGGTTGATTAAAAGCGTTTCTTGTAAAGTTGGTGACGAAGTAACTGAAGGACAAGAGTTATGTATTGTTGGTGAGCTTTTCACAATTAACTCCTTTCGATTAGGGTAAGCCATAAAAAGCGAAATCAATATCTGAATTTGATTCACCATAGAACATTGTAATTTGATATTTATAAAAGCAAAAGGTTATTACAATCATTTAAGTGCATGATCCAATCACATTATTACAATGGTGCTCGCAGAAATACCCAGCGTAATGATAGCCTGCAGCTGATTTTTGAAACCCCATTTAGAGTGTTTAGAAATATACGCACATAATAGGAAATTAGCCTGCTAATAGTGACACGGAAAAAGGATATCGAATTTCCACAAAAAACGAGTAAATATCTACATATTACAATACATTGCTTCCCATTTCTCTTAAAATAATAATGTCAAACGGAACTAGTTTCATAAGGCCTTTTCTTAATGCACGAGTCCAAGTTTGAAAAACGAGACGCGAAGCGTCGAGTTTTTCAACGGACGAGTGCTACAAGTGGTCTTATGAAACGTGTTCTTTATACTATTTTTTCTATTGAGGAAGTTTAAGAGTATTTTAAATAAATTTATGTAGAAAATTTTACGTCATATCGATTACTAGGGAGTTTTTATAAACACTTATGGCAGCACTG